>VNJU01009967.1:0-20449 GCA_008042675.1 Drosophila seguyi | reverse complement strand
TATCAGTTCTTCAGCGTCTGGTAAAGCGTAAAATGGAATATAAAATGCAGGAGCCCGGGACTCGGTCGCTAGCGTTAATAAATTCTAGAGTCCACTCCATCAACATGAAAAAGTATAGAGGGGGAAGAAAAAGGGACAACGGCAACAGCTTTTAAATGCAAATTACCGAAAAATTAAAGCCCAGCCCCAGTGCCAGTTCCTATCCCTGTCTCCGTCTCCGTCCCTGTCCTTGTCCCTATCCCTGTCCAGACCAGCCAAGTCCAGTCCACTTCAGGACTCGGCTGTCTCAGTTTGCTAGGGCTATAAAAAGGGTTCATCTGCAGACCCTTCGCCCGCCCGAAATCCGGCCAGAATCAGTTTGCTCACAGATTTGCCGCAGCGCAGGCATTTTATTTTTAGTCTATTTTATACATAGATATATATACATATATATTTTTTTAGTATCCTTGCCCCGAAGCCTCAAAGGAATAATTCTCTTTATTTCCCCCTTTTTTTTGCGGCTCGCTCTCCAAACAGTTTACAAGTAGAAAATGGTTAAGTGTATACTTGAGATTTGGCGTAAGGCAAAACTGTAAATTATGCACAAGAGATCATTTTTCTTTCTCCTTTTCCCAGACCCACCCCCATCCAAGTCCCGTTCGTTTTTCTTTTTCTTAGCACTTTCCGCTTTTCCCTAGCCCTTTTCTTTTGCCGGCCCAGCCGAGTTCTATTTTCCCTGGCTGCGGGAGCGAGCTGTAAACAACGAGTGAATTTTTTGTAACTGAACAGAATTTTAATTAAGTTGCAAATTTGATTTGCACGCTTGTTAAATGCTTTGGGAATCCAACTGAATGGCCAGGATTGAAAGGATAGCCATGAATAGAAGTTCCTGGAAGGGACACTGGACAGGATGAGCAAACTGGGTTGATTGATATATTGATGGACATATGATTGAGTGGATTAAGAGGGAGTAAAAGTGATTCTTTTATAGAGAGATGGGAAATTTTGTTAATTAAAAGCCATTAAATGATAAAAAAAAACCTTGCATTGCATACTTTTAAGCTACATAACAAATAATTGTACTAGATTTTAAATACCATTTATAAATTTTATGATTAATCATTACACATCGAACATTATCTAACACAAGCAACAAAATTAGTAAGAGATTTAACTTCACAAAATAATACATTTCAACCTTAACTCGCATATTTGATTTCATGTCATTAGTATTGATTTAATTTGGCATTCAAAAGCGATAATTGCCTGTGGCGGCCAAGTCAATAAGTAAGCAGATGGAATTATTTATAGTCTCTGGAGTAGACATGGGTAGTCACATCATGGAAATCATTTCATCTTAAAGCACTTTCATCGGGCTCTGCGAATTTATCAAATGCATTTAACGCGCAGCTAACAAAAATTGCAAATTGCTTGCCTCACATTCTATCTTTTTCGCCTTCTTGCCATTTTTCCCGCTGGTCTTATAAAATTTAATTTTGCTTGATTTATGCATTTTTTGTTTTTCGTTTTTTTTTTATTCGGCAACTAAGCCAAGGGGAAAAGGGCAGCTCAGGGGGGGGTGGTTGCAGGGTCGCCATGCCAACGCCAACTTACCTGAGTTTTCTGCTTTATGTTTGCTTCCTTTACTTTTTTTTTTGTAGTTTGTTGCTTTTTCCTCAGTTTGCATTTTTCCGCTCTTTCTGTGTGTGTGTGCTTTGCCTTGCCTTGCGCCCCTGCCTGCGCGAATAGCCCCTGCTTCCGGTCATTACACCCTCCGTTGGAGAGTGCCTCCCCCTCAGCATAAAACGCCCAACGCGCCGAGCTTTTATTATGCATTTTTGTGTAACGCCTGACCCCCAGCCCAGCAGCACCCTTATTTTTAATTCTTTTATATATTTTTATATATATTCTTTTTGTTGCTGCGCCCGCTCCTGCGCCCGCTGCTGTTCCTGTTTCTGTTCCCGCTCTTGTCGTTGTTGTTGTCGCTATTGTTGACCCCCGAACCCGAACCTGAAACCGCGAACCGCGAACCGCGAACCTCGAACCTCCAACCTCGACCCTCGAACCACCTTTGCGCCCCCAAAAATTCAGGGACGGAAGGTAAGTTGCGGTGGCCGCAAGTGAAGCGGGGCGAAAGTTGGGCGAAACTTTTATTGCCTGCCTTGGCCAGCGCGCTGGGCAAATAATTTAATTTAAGCAAAATTAATTTCGCCTGCAGTTGGAAGAATTCGCGAGGGAAGCAGCCATAAAGCAAAATTAATATTCTTATACATATTACCCGAGTGCCGCCGAGTGGCAGCCGCTAAGACTTGGCTTGGCCTGTGCTTTCTCGGGGAATTCAGTTAGCCGCATTCCCGTATTCCGTTCCGTTTGCTGTTTGCCTCCAGAAATGGGAATTGATTTCCGCCAACCCTCTGCTCTCTTTCTTTTCTCCCAAACAGCTGTGGCGGCATCCCTGGCGACGCTCCTACCACAAAAGGAAGAAGGCCCAGTGGGAGACAGATGCCAATTATTGTGCCCTGGTATGTATTCCAAGTCCTTTGGCCCCCAACGCTTCCACCAGCTCCAGCTTCAGTCCGGCTCCCGCTCCCCTCACTGCGGTTTCTTTTATTTAATTTGCATTTAAACTCGATTGAAATGCAAATGTTTTTATTGTGGTCGCTGGGTGAGCGAAGGAGGATGGCCGGGCTGTAACTGGAGCTGTAGCAGACTTAATTAAGACAGCGCTGGCCGAGAAACTGCAGCTTAATTTTGCATTTGATTTTCCCTTCCGCCCACCCCCCACTCACATCTCGTCGCATTGCAATATCCACTTAGGTCCGGGACATACCGCCCTACGACGAGGGCAGGCGGCTGTACGACCTCATGGACATGGCCGTCTTTGATTTTCTCACTGGCAACATGGATCGTCATCATTACGAGACTTTCAAGTGAGTATTGGTCGGGCTGAGCCGGATGTGTGCACCTGGGTGGCTCCATGTCCTTGGCAAGGCAACTAATGCGATCGGTTTATTTCCGCACACATGGCTTTGTTGGCTTCCTGCCGCCGCCGGCACGTTGCGCTGCGTTACGTATGCGCCCCGTGTGCGCCTAAGCGCCTGCATTTGCCAGGGATATGCCAGCACCTGCATGCCAAGCAGCCGCCGTTTCAGATTCGGGCCGAGGCCAGGGCCAGATGCAGATGCAGCAGCTGGAAAGATATTTCCAGCCCGCCTGCAAAAGGTTGCGAAACATCTCAGCCGTCCTAAGCCTCGGCAGACACTGCCGCCACTGCATGGCATAGCATAGCCCCACATCATCGATGCCGGTCGGGGCTTTGGATTTGGCTTTCGAGCCAACCTCCTCGCTCGCCAACTTGGCCCGGCTGTCTGGCTGGCTGCTAAATTGTTTGTTATGCAAAAGCGTTTGTTGGGCTTACGGCGATGTCATCGCCGGCACTTGGCTCACACCTGACTCTGCTTCCCCCCGGCTCCTGATACCACCCACTACTCGGCCTGGCAATTATGCCTTCTTTTGCCGCCTGCGGAGTGGAGGCTCCGGCTGATTGCCGCATTCACTCTAATTTGGGACGGCTTTCGTTTGCTTTACAGGGTCTACGGCAACGAGACGTTCCCCCTGCATTTGGACCATGGCCGTGGCTTTGGGCGTCCCTTCCACGATGAGCTCTCCATCCTGGCGCCCGTGCTGCAGTGCTGCCTCATCCGCAAGTCGACGCTCGTAAAGCTTTTGGAGTGAGTATATATGATCTATCTATCTACCAAAATATTTTACAAAAAATTCTCAGCCAACACTGAAATTACTTATACTTAATTCCCGACTCTTTCCACCTCCAACTTTTTCAACCGCCAGGTTTCACAACGGGCCCAAGACGCTATCGCAGCTGTTGAGCGAGTCGCTTAGCCAGGACCCCGTCAGTCCTGTGCTGTGGCAGCCACACTTGGAGGCCCTCGACCGACGGACCGGCATCATCCTGCAAAGCATACGGGATTGCATCAAGCGAAATCCACCGGGCGACGTGGACGCGTCCGAGACGGACCTCTCCTCGTAGCAATGAGGAGCGCCGGCGAGTGTGAAAACAACAAATCATCCTAGAGCATTAGCTTAAACCCCTAGCTGTTAGTCGCGTGTCCTGTGTGTTAAAGCAAAACAAAACAATACAATTAGCGTTAATGTTTGTGGCAATCGATCTTTGAAAAAGGTCAACGTCCTAAGTGAAACAATTCCCTGTCGCCCTGTCTGCACATACCAAAAACGAAAACAAAGGGAAGCCAGCCGAGAACGGAAATGAATTCACTCTAATGTTTATACTTTCACCTATTTTTGCTGGGCAGAGTGTCCTTCCTGGCATTGATTGGCAATGAAAATAGAGTACCTCCCACGCAATCGCACACCCGAATCACACTTACCACTGTCCCCCGTACAGTGGGTGCCAAACATAAACAAGGACACATTGTGCAAACAACCAGGACTAAGGAAATCTTAACCAGAGGGAAACTTGTTCAAAAGACTATTTCAAAAAACAAACACTAACGAGAAGAACTAAAACTGAAATGAAAACTACTGAAAAATTCAAACTATTTTCTAAATATTTATTTATAATTTTTTCATACATTTTACAACTTTTATGTGCGTACGTTTTTCTTCGTATGCAAAGTGCCCCTCGCGTCCAGTCCCCTTCCCCCCTGTACCCGCCCACAGACCCGAGCCCATTCTCAAGAAAAGTTGTTGCAAGTTTAGTTCGTAAGTTAACCTAACTTTATGATCGATATCAGGCGTAGCTTTATCCGATTCCAGGAGGGGGCGCACTGCGACGTGCCTCCCTCGGATCGTCTTATTAGTTAGTCCAATCAGTTCCAGCGAGAATCATGTACTTCACCACGTGGAAAACTAAGAGAACTACTGTTAACAGTCTAATTATTACTATTATTGCGTACATAGCTAAGTTACATTTGTTTTTATTATTGTAACGTTTTTCAATTGTACCTAAAATGGTTGCGAGCGAGCGAGCAAAAATCTGCCGAATTTGTTAATTGGCCAAGAAGAGACAGCTAAAAAGAGTAAGGAAACAACAACTAAATTGTGTTAGGATTAGTAAAATTTTAGTGAAAATTTCTGATGTAATTAATAAAAAAAAAGTACCAAAGAAAATGCTAAGTTTGGAATTACAATTTTATTTAATTTGGAAATGAAGTGTCAGTGGGTAAGTATGAAAAGTGTTGCAGATGTAACAGCAGATGCTATACAAACATATTTATATAAGATTTAGGTGGTAGAAGTTGAACAAAAAATATATATTTATCAAATTTAGAACAAGAAATATACTCCTTTTTCTAAACAAAATAAGTTTCTATGAATTTCCAATAAATATTATGTAGCACCAAAATTGTGGGTATGTTTGTTTCCTTTTCTGGCATAACCGAATAGAGAGCGTCAAGTACTCAATCAATCAATGAATAAATATATTAAAGGTAATAAATTAATATTAAGAGAACCTTACCCAACTGTTCACACTTAGCATAAGAGAGAACGGCGTGAGTTGTCTCTCTCTTTCAATTCTAAATTCGATCGCTGGGGAACAGTATTATCAGCTCTGATATATAGCTCGCACTGCTGGAGGCCCCTCTCTCTGAAAAGACATCGGAGCTAATGCCGGCGGCAGCAGCAGCTGTTGGGGTCAGTTTTCTGATAGCTCTGGTCCCGAGCACGTTGCCTGATTCTCGTTGCCGCTGTGTGCTTTATCTGCTAATTGCTCAAGTGAGTGTTGTTATTGATGGACATTTATTCAAATTTGTTGTTATTTTTTGGCAAATTAAATTAAGAATATAACAAAAACCAATTTATATACTATGAGTTCAGTTGAGAGATCAAGTGTTAATAATAGGACGATTATGCAACCGCAAAACGTGCCGCATTCCAATGCTTCAAGTAGACACACTCCTCCCATCGAGATTGTTTTCGCCCAACCGCCAATCGCCTTTCCCATATCAGTTTTGTTTGTGTCTAATTGATGGGCAGTGCAACTGACGTGTCGATGTAAATGAGTGTACAAATCCATTGGGGAACCTGGCCATAAAGAAGTGGATGTGGCCCACACCTTATGCAAATAATCCAGCTAATCAACTTCCCTCGCAGAAATGGCCCCCACCGTCGCCGTTGTTGACCTGCGCTCGGACACCGTCAGCCAGCCCACGGCCCAGATGCGGGCCCGGATGGCTTCCGCCGAAGTGGGGGACGACGTGTATGGCGAGGATCCCACTGTGAACGAACTGGAGGCGCGGACAGCGGCCATTTTCGGCAAGGAGGCGGGCCTCTTTGTGCCCAGCGGCACCATGGGAAATCTACTGGCAAGTGAGTGGCAAGACAGGGCGGGCGGGCACATCTACGGGGTCGTAAATAAACCCGGCTCCGGGCAGCTCATTTTCGGTCTCCGCCAGTTGATTTCCGTAGTGGGGAATCGCTTATGTTTATTAGTTTAAAGTGAGGCCAGTCTCAGATTACAAAGGGCAAGGTGAGCCAACAGAATGGCGAAAGAAACAAGAAAGCTGGGCTCATATCATGCATCAGGTACATTATCGTAAAGGCTAAGGGCGGCCATAAACATAACATTAATTTTTATAGACTTTAATATTAGACGTGGACGTGTGCCACCGTTAGCTTGGGGGGTATATACTATATACAATGTCGGGCAAGGAGCGCCGGAATTGAGGAACTGCGAAACGGAGGAACAGAGGCGCCCAAGGAGCAGCAGCAATCTCGAGTAATTTATGCATTCCCTCAAATTAATATTTCTAATGGAATTTGAAGTTTGCATTTCATCCAAAGGGAAAATGCACTCAGACTTATGACTGTGCTAATTTTTCACGAGGGTCGCTCATTAGGTATGCGGCGATAAAAGGTGAAACAAATATGCTTATGAATAAGTTGATTTTAAGGGAAAGTAAGAGTTAGAAGTGGGAAATGACTGACTTTTTCTTAATTTCTTCTGCTTAATTTCATTATCTTGTTTCGTTATCATATTTTATGGCTCTTAGAAAGATTCATAGATGAATATTTCATAATTGGGATGTTTTTCCTAGGCATAACTTATCTCGACAAGTATGAGTGCATACTTGAGGTTAATCGAAAAGCAATTAGGTCTGCCAGGTGCCAAATCTTTAAGCGATTTATGGAAATTTTTGGTGATGATTATCAAGAGTACCCGGAAACAGAGGAGATGTTCAAAACTTTTCATTTCCTTATCTCATATAAAGTGAGGACTTTAAACAACTCAACATAATTTTTAAACAGTTTTTCAACTTATTTACATCCTGTTTCAAACTGTACACAAGCCAAGTTCAAATTGTCTGCGGTTAGGTTCTTGATTATCCGTCTGAGGAGGCCAAGTGAATAATCAAGTGCTTCCTCTGCTAATCCCCACAGTTATGGTTCATTGCCATCGTCGCGGCACGGAGGCCCTGGTCGGCGATTTATCGCACATCTTTCTGTACGAACAAGGTGAGAACAGCAGACCGCAGAGGCAGCATCCCACACATAGTACACACCCACCTGTACCCCATCCCCGACTGACTGCGGAACGTCTCCATTAATCACATTTAGGTGGCGCCTCGCACCTGGCCGGCGTCCAATTAGCCACGCTGAAGAACGAGCAGGACGGCACCTTCAGCCTGCAGGAGCTGCGCCGCCGAATCCGGCACGACGACTACCACGAGCCCATCACTTCGCTGGTGGTGGTGGAGAACACCCACAACATCTGCGGCGGCAAGGTGGTGCCCCTCTCCTTCCTGGACGAGCTGGCGGCCCTGGTACGCCAGCCGGGAGTGGGCACTGGTACAGCCCGCATCGCCTTGCACATGGACGGAGCTCGGGTCTTCAACGCCGCCGCCTCCTTGGGCGTGGGCGTGGAGCGTATCTGTCGCGACTTCGACTCCGTGTCCATTTGCCTCAGCAAGAGCTTATCGGCCCCAGTGGGCTCCGTGCTAGTGGGCGGCAAGGACTTTATTGCGGAGTAAGTTTCCCCCAGGACCTGTCATGATGAGTGCTTCTTAATTTCGGTTTGGAAAATGATTGAGACATTGAAATAATTTTACCTTAAATATTTAAGAGCCCGGCGACTGCGTAAGGCCTTGGGCGGTGGCATGCGGCAGGTGGGAATTCTAGCCGCTGCCGGACTGGTGGCTCTGGAGGAGGTGGTGCCGCTGCTTGGCAAGGATCACGAGCGGACCAAGAAAATAGCCAAAGGTAAGTAGATCTATCCTCTTGAGCCATATTTATCACAGTTAAATCTCTCCCCAGCTATTCACTCTCTGCAGAGTCCCAATATCACTGTGGATCTGGACACTGTGCAGAGCAACATTCTCCTGGTGGAGATCACTCAGCCGAAGCTAACAGCCGTTGAGTTCGCTGCCCGTTTGGGTACCGTGGAGCCCGAAGAACTAGAGACTGGCGTAACGGACGCTAAGGGAGCCGGAATCGTGGTGAAGGCCAGTGCCCGGGACTGGGCCTTTGCCCGCCTCGTGCTCTATCACCAGGTGGACGACAAGCAGGTGGAGCTGGCCATCCGGAAGCTGGAGTACGTCATCGGGCAGTATGACAAACGCTGGCCCAGGGCCTAGGATTCGTTTGAATATGACTGCGCAGAGACAAACACAATTAGATTTCGCTTTTTGTCGCGTTTAATTAAAGATATAGAGGAAGCGAAAGAAGAGCTCAAATTTGTATTATTGCCCCTTGAGTGGTTCCGAGCTGCGTTTACATTCACGCATGACCGGTCAGCGCTCCATTGGAGCTGATGGACATCCGCCTGGCCCCCAACTTCCAATTTCCCGTCCTCCAAGCCCGAGTCCTACCATTCCCACTGCCGCTGCCGCGTGCTGCTCTGCCTGCCAAGTTTTCCCTTGTGTGTCTGCATGAGTGCTCGGCTGAATGAAATAATAAAATTATTTTTAAAAAATTATTGTCAATCCAGCGATGTGCTCATCGATTTAAAAGCCTGCAGGAGGATGCTCCTTGCTGGCCGGCCGTCGGACGTTTGTGATTTATAAGCAAACTTATTGCCGGCGAAATGCGGAATGCGGCATCAGAATGATTACGTTACGACCGGACTCGGGACTTTGGGCTCCTCGGTCCGTACGTACAATGGCTTAGAGAGAGCCGGTCTCCTTTTCGGGCTGAGTGAATGGCATCAATAAGAGACGGGATTGGGGGCATTGAAATGTTATATTTTATAAATTATGCTCCGCCAAATGAAACGAAATTCAATTAGAGAAATTGCTGAAGCATTTGATAAATTGAAATGGAATTGACTCGGCCAAAGTTGCGCTTTGTCTGCCCAGACGCTGGGCTGCTGGCCGGGATTAACGTATATCGAGAGTCATCTGCCCAAATGGCAAGCAATTACGGATGGGAATGCGAGGGTTTTGATCAACTTTCCTGGGGTCCGCCTGCAATGAATTCAACTTTGGCCCGAAAGTATGCAGTGCGCCCATTAAAGAGCCACTCTCCACTCTCCACTCTCTACTCCACACTCTCCACCGGAAAGCACACACGCGAGCTTTGCCAAGAGAGGGAGCAATCTATAAATAGCTGCCAGACATGCGACGCTGCCTGGGTGTGAAAATGTGTGTTTGCGGTGTATTGCTTGCTCCATCATCATCATCACCATCATCATCGTCGTAGTCATCGCAGCAGGAGTTAATAACCAACCCCCGGGAGCCAGCTACGCCCCGATTCCGTCCGGCAGCTTATAGGTGCGCTCTGGCGCATCCGCTCGCAACGTGTCAGGATGGCCGAGCGGTCTAAGGCGCCAGACTCAAGGCGAAATGTCTTGCCCTTCTCAGAAGGGCGATGTGCGAGCGTTCTGGTCCTCTCTGAGGGCGTGGGTTCGAATCCCACTTCTGACAAAGTTTTTTTTGTATTTTTATTTTACTATTATTTCTTTTTTTTAATGTTTTTAATATTTGTTTGTTCTTTTCACTGCAAAAATGCAATAATTTCATGCAAAAAAGAAACCTCTGCGAAGCTTAAATACAACAGATAATAGCACCGGCACTCGAAGCGTTAAATGCAAAATCCTCAATTAATATTTATTGTTCACGCTACTTAAAAACCACCCTCTGCCTTCCCTCATCACCTTTAAGTTAAAACAAATGGACACTATTTGTTTATGCATTTTGTATAATATTTAAACCATGTTTAGCGAGGCTCTTGACATAATTGCATGCCCTTTCTGTTCTACAAATATTTAATAGCGTTTGAAGCCAATTACCGTAATTACATGAACCGACAGAATGGCGGACAGATGTGCAGCATGTAGTGCATTCAATTATGTGGCACACGCTCTTTTCCCAGCCATTTAAACAAATGAATTGCTCCTAATGAAGTATTTAAGCGCACCTTTCTCGCCAGGGCAACCAACCAGCCGGGCAACCAGCCGGGCAACCAGTGTGTGCGATTTAGTTAAAGTTGAAGTAATTTAATTATGCATTTACACGGTCGACATGTTCAATTAACTAAAGCCACGTTGCGCCGACGCTCGTATTAATTTCAGCGGATTTTCAATTCAAAGTCGCCTCTTAATGGGCATTAGCATGTTTATTATCGCCCCAAACGGCACCGACCGGCTTTATTGGCCACGCCGCTTTATGGCACGTGCCGCCGCGCCGCGTTGCGTCTCTTCTGCCAGGATTGGATAAGTTGGCGAACGGGGTTCCGTATGCACGGATACATGATGAATAGCGCAGCTCCTTGGCCCAATAAAATATGATGGAAAAACGCCATTGCCTCATTATGCCGACGGGGACGGGAACGGGAACGGGAACAGGGATTGGCATTGGCGTGTTACACTTTCCCACCGCCAGCTGAAATGACAATCTGTCATGAAATAAAGTCGTAAACCCCGGCCCAAGCAGCTGGCCGGGATTCGGTTTTGGGGCTCTGCATAAATGGAAATTTGAATAGAGTCCAGCCCCCGAAAAACGAAACAATAAGATAATTCAATTTCAATAAACGCCACGAAATCCAACCCTGGCATCTCAAAGGATCGCACTTTGAACTGTCTGTCGTTTGATGGTTTTTCGGGTGCTCTAATTTAATTAATTGCATGCGCCTAACTGAAGTCAAACAATTTCCGTATTTAATCAACGAGAAAGCAAACGAATGACTCAGGCCACCGTCAAAGGCGAAAAGAAGAGTCGGCCATAAAGGATACAGGATGATAGATGCGGGGTTGGGTGCTTGGATGGTTGCTTCGGTTCGGGGTCCAAGGGAGGTGCTGTAAGTCATGCGAACTCATTTCGAAAATTAAGCAAATGTGCTTAAGTATAGGTGGGTGTGTATGTGTACACCCCAAGTGTGTGTGTGTGTTTCCTCTTCCTCTTCTACTTACTGTGTGTGTTTGGGCTTTAGGGGCGTGGCTGGGTGAGCATAACGTGATTGCTGCCAATTTCATAAAGCAGCAAATTGATGATGAGCTAATGCCTTGAAAATTATTGGGAAAAAATATTTAATAGGTTTACGTCGCGGGGCTCTAGCTGCGAACAAAGAGGAGGGAATAAAGGCACGACTGAGTGGAGAAAGTGCGATGTCCTTGGCTAATAAGTAGGGTGGAAATTTGATTGAAGTTCCGCCGAAAAAACCATGAGCTACTCCCCCACAATGCTTCAAAAACTAATGTAGAAATCTTTGCGAAGTGATTTTCTTAGAACCTTTAAGAAATAAATAATTTGCTATTTACAAAGATTACAAATTTAAATTATTACTTTCACAAACTCCGAGGGAAATCCAAAGTGATTCTGTATGTACTTAAAATAGCACAAGATTTGGCGTTTCGGTTATCTGTAAAGCGTGAGTGCTCGTCCATTATCAGGGATGTTCCCATGAGTATTTTCTCCCCCCAAAGGGGTTTTTCCATCCGGCGATACCTGTTGGGATACCCGCTGATAGCGCTTATCGACAGATTACCTGCGATGGGAGTCTTCATATAAAAGCATTCCCCAACTGGCCGAGACAATTAAAAAGAATCGAACCATGGTCAAGGGATTAGCAATTGTGCTCCTTTGCGGACTTGCCATAATCAGTGGCGCTCAATCGAAGGATAATGAGACTCATCAGCACCTTAACTTCCTAAAGACCCCAGCGTCCTACTTTATGGATTTTAATATGATGGAAGGAAGTACAGATGATGGAAGGTGCCTGGCAGACATGGCAAAAGTTGTGGAAGGTCTAAAATCGAGGAGCTTTTGGGCACTAAAAAGTAAGTCAAATCTAAGGTCCTGCGAAAACTTGAAAGGCTAATCAAAGTGAACTTCCCTTGTCAACTCCCAGTGATCGATTCTTGGGGATCCCTACCCTCGGGTCTGCTGTATGGCACCTTTTACGATCTGGGCAACTTCGACGAGTGCCTTAAGATCCACGAGGAGATTAGCAACAGCCAAACTATACAGGGAAAGTACTGCTTCTTGGCTGTGCCTCTCAAGGAAATCATGGATACTGGAATCGAAGCGTTAGAGACCATGCAGGTCAAGATTGCCACCTGTTTTCCGGCCTCTTGCTACGCCACCCAAATGGAGAAATTTATGGAGAAGTTGTACCAAAATGTATTCAACTCCACCAGCAAAAGTTTGAGTTTAACTATCGACGAAGACGGCTGCCAGACAAGCGAAGCTGAGCCCTGGGAGGGTTTACCATTTTCACAGTGTGAGTGAATTTTAATCTATCTCGATTACCTCGATTTCAAGTGTTTTATTGCAGTGTAATTTTGTCGTTGCTGACTGTAACAGTGGCTTTGTGCACTCTCTTCGATTACTTCTTCTGTCCAGACCAAGGTGAGTATTTCAGCAGAAATATTAAAGAAATTACTAAGACAATTTTAAATTTAGAGCAAGTTCCAGCTTTGGTGAAGATTATATCGGCTAGGGCCAATTCCCGAGCTCTTTTCCGCGTGGTGGATGACAGCTCCAATCCTAATGTGATCTCCTGCCTGAATGGCATTCGCTGCCTGTCTCTCATCTGGGTGGTGTACCTCCATGAGCACATGTACTCCCTTATTTCGCCAAATATTAACTTCGTCCATGCTATTTCGGTAATTATTAGACTGAGAATTTTACGAGCACCAAAGAAAATAACAAGATTTTATCCTTAATCTATGATCCAGTGGCTAGAGAAACCATTTGCCAGTTTTTTTGTGCATGGCTACTTCTCAGTAGATTCGTTCCTGTTCATTGGCGGTCTCCTGGTATCCATGACAGCATTGAGGACTATGGAAAAGTGAGTTCAAACAGATTATACATTATTCTAAAACGATATTAACCTATCACTTCTAGAACTAAGGGAAAACTAAATATTCCTATGATGTATTTGCATCGCATTATACGTATCCTTCCCGTTCTGGCCATGGCCATTCTGGTCTACATGAAGCTGATGCCAGTGGTGAGTGGAGGACCCCTGTTCAAGAGTGGCTTTCATGGCAAAGAGGCTTGCCAGAATGGTTGGTACTGGGACTTGCTCTTCGTCCAGAACTATGCCTCGGAGAATATGGTAAGTGTTCATGGGAGAGTTACTTTCGTTGTGTTTTTAACTTTGTACCACTTTAGTGTCTGGATCAGTCTTGGTATCTGGCAGTGGATATGCAACTTAACATCATCTCTCCACTCCTGCTGATCGCCCTCTACAAATGGGGCAAGAAGGCCGCGGCTGGTGTCTTGGTGCTCATTGTTTTGCTCTCAGGTTGCCTGTTTGCCACGCAGATGGTCAACCACTACTCGATGATGCGCAAGTAGGTGTTCCATTCTTGCCATGAGACCTAGAAACTTAATACTGTTCTTGTTCTTCAGAAATGGCGGGGGAAATGGGGAAGCCAATGCGAAGCTGTATCTGGCGACCCACACACACGCAGCTCCCTGGCTGATTGGATTCCTTTTCGGCTACTTCCTGCACCTGAATCGGGGAAGGAAGTTTGAGCTCAGTCGCTTGCTTGTGTGGTCCGGATGGTTCCTCAGCCTAGGAATGATCTTCACTTCGGTATTCGCCCTCTATCCGGCGGGAAAGTGGATTGCTCCTGCTCTGTCCACGGTGAAGGAGTCCCTATACTACACCCTCACCCGAGTGGGTTGGCCATTGGCCCTCTGCTGGATCGTCTTTGCCTGCATGCAAGGATACGGCAGCCTGGCCAACAGTGTGCTGTCATCGCCTCTGTGGCAGCCTCTTTCCCGACTCTCCTACTCCGTCTTCATCTGGCACATGTTCGTCCAGGAAGTGAACAGCAGGAATGTGAGGACCAGCACCTACTTCTCGAGCTACGCAGTGGTGAGTGATAGAAACTTGGTATTCAAGTTTTTTGACTTGACTGAACTTTAACTGACTCATTACAGATGCTCAACTTCTGGTCGGACTTTGGCATCAGTCTGGTGATGTCATACTTTTTATATCTCATCGTTGAGGCGCCGATCGGGGGTCTTGATGCCCTTTGGAGGCCCAGAGGCAACCCCAAGCCCATACTGACTACAGCTGTGACTCCTATGAATCAGACTGATAACGACGTGACGAGAAATCCAGACAAAGCGACTCCAGCATAGTGCTCCCTTACTGGTTTTATTGTATAATTCCGATTAATTTTGATAGTACAATTTTCTTTTATTTATTTCTGGAATGAACCGAGTTTATCTTAATAGTAAAATGTATAAATATGAAACAAGTGCAAGAGTTACTCACTTGTACTTGCCATATTCAGCGCTGTCCGAAAAGTTGAGTGATCGAAACTACCCGGTGTTCCGAAATACGCATGCGTTTAATATAAATGCTATTTCTCGGTAATAAGCTTTTGCTAATCGGTTGTCAAATGTCATAATTAAAGATAGCGCTTATCATCAGATTGCGCATGGCCATATAAAATCACGGGCAGCTGGCTAAAAGCTATCAATCGATTGCAAATAAGAATGCTTAACGTTGTTAGTATTTTATTGCTCGCGGGGCTCGTTGTCATCGGAGCCTCGCAGTCGAAGGATCTTGAAGTGTTGCAGCAATACGAAATTTTGCAGCAACTTGAAGCCTTGGGAACGGAATTTACAAAATACTTTAGAAATGTCACACTGCAAAGCTTGGGTGTATCGGATTTCCAAGTGCCCAGACAAGAGGATATCGTATGCATTCAGGACTTGGCAGTTTTCATAAAGGGCATCTCCAGCAAACAACGTTGGGCACTGAAAAGTAAGTAAAGTGAAATCAGTATTATGTGAGCTAACAATATATTCTCTATCAGTGATTGATTCGTGGGGATCTATTCCCTCTGGAGTGCTGATTGGTAATACCTTTGACTTGGGAAACTTCGACGAGTGTTTATCAATTAGCAAAACGATTAGCAGCAGCCAGAAAATAAATGGAAAATACTGCTTTCTGCTTGTGAGCAATTTGAGAATTGCAACTTGTTTTCCGGCTTCTTGTTCGGCCAGTCAAATGCAGCCCTTTGTGGACCAGCTTCTTGACAAAATAATCAACTCTAGCAACTCCAGCATAAGTGCGAGGATCAGCGAAACCAGCTGCCAGACAAGTGAACTCGTACCTTGGGATGGACTGACCATTTTCACAATGTGAGTGTGTGGACCAACCATATGGATTATATTATAATGATTATTATCATTACAGAGTGGTGTTATCGCTGATGGCATGCACTGTGGTATCGTTTACACTGTTCGACTTTATTATGTGTCATGATCAGAGTGAGTTTCAAGTGTATTTTTTTGTTCCACATTAATCAAAGTGAACTTATTTCAGAGAATATTCCAGCCGCGGTAAAGGCTCTTTCGGCTCGGTCCAACTCCAGGACTCTTTTTCGAATTGTGCCCAACAAGTCGAACCCAAATGTGATCGAGTGCTTCCATGGAATCCGCTGCATGTCACTGCTCTGGGTAATTTATGCCCACGAGTACATATTTTTCCTAAAAACTCCAAACCTGAACAACGCGGATATACAGGATGTAATCAAGTATCTCTAAAGGATTTAAGAATCGAGTACTCATTAGTATCCTATTATCATTACAGTGGACCGTTGAACCTTATGCCAGCTTTATTTTGCATGGATATTTTGCAGTGGACTCTTTTTTTGTCCTTGGAGGCCTCCTCGTTTCCATGATTGCTCTGCGTGTTATGGAGAAGTTGGTATATTAAAGAAAGACTGTTTATAGTTTTAAATGGAAATTATCAACAGAACCAAGGGAAGAGTCAATCCCCTCTTGATGTATCTGCACAGGATTATCCGCATCCTGCCAGTCGTTGCCATCGCCATTCTAGTCTACATGACGATGATGAACGTGGTCAGCGGCGGACCAATGCTAAAATATGGATATCACGGCAAGGCGGCTTGCGCAAAGGGATGGTTTTGGACCGTGCTCTTCATCCAGAACTATGCAGTCTTGGACATTGTGAGTAATTGTAAATATATATTTTGTAATCTGTATAAACAATAGCATTAGCTACCGACATGATAACAGTAAATAGTGCGTAAACAAATGAAATAGAAGCCAAAGCTTTTAGATAGCGTTATCGAATAAATTAGATAATTTATACTCCATTAAAGTGGATTAAGTCTAGCTAATGCGACTCCCTACTCTTTCAGTGTCTGGATCACACTTGGTACTTGGCGGTGGACATGCAGCTATATATAATATCCCCCCTTTTGCTGATAGCCCTCTACAAGTGGAAAAGTAAGGCTGTTGCAGGCATTCTTGGCCTTATAGTCCTGCTTTCGGGCTGTCTGTTTGCCACACAGATGGTAAATAAGTATTCACTTCTCCTTAAGTAAGTTGCTCTAGGGTATAAAATTTATAAAATACCAAATAATAATGTTATTTTGTAGAAATAGCTCTGAGGATGACGAAGTTGCCAACAAAAAACTATACTTGGCCACGCACACGCATGCCGCTCCCTGGTTGATTGGTTTTCTGCTCGGCTATTTCCTTCATGTAAATCGGGGCATAAGGTTTCAGCTAAGAAAGCCAATTGTGTGGACGGGATGGTTCCTAAGCCTTGCGATGATCTTCACCTCAATCTTTGCCCTCTATCCGGCGGCCCAGTGGAGTGCTCCTCCTCTTTCCACCCTGGCGGAGTCTCTGTACTACACCCTCACCCGCCTGGCCTGGCCACTGGCTATCTGCTGGATCATCTTTGCCTGCATCCAGGGATACGGGGGGCCCGCCAACAGTTTTCTCTCCTCTCCACTGTGGCAGCCTCTTTCCAGGCTCTCCTACTCCATTTACATCTGGCACATGTTTGTCCAGGAGGTGAACAGCAGGAATGTCAGGACGAACACTTACTTCTCGAACTACACTGCGGTAAATTACATTGTTAAATCACTGTTTGACTTCATTTTAATTTTGGCTTTCTTTTGCGCAGATGAAACACTTCTGGTTTGATTTGGGCTTCACTGTGCTCTTGTCCTATCTCATGTACATTTTAATTGAGGCTCCACTGTGCGGATTCGATAGTCTTTTGCGGCCTCGCCGGATCTCGCCTGCGGTTGACAGGCCCCCGCTAATTTCAGGTCAGAGCGAAGTGCCTGTGGGTCCCAATGAGACTGAATCGAAACCTATAAGTGTGGTGGCTGACTAGCCTTATATCTATTTTATTTAAACCGTGGTTAGATCAAATCAAATATAAACAAAATAAATCTAAAAATAAGTACCTACCGGCTTTTGCTCAAACATAT
Organism: Drosophila seguyi; assembly: GCA_008042675.1. Taxonomy (NCBI): domain Eukaryota; kingdom Metazoa; phylum Arthropoda; class Insecta; order Diptera; family Drosophilidae; genus Drosophila; species Drosophila seguyi. Next base: position 2,775 of record VNJU01009967.1, on the reverse strand, counting down.
CTGTCTATGTTTTGCTATATTGGGTTCATTCACCGTTTCGCAGAAGGCCGATTTCTGGGAGTGTGATAGCGAAATCAACAAACACACCGATTAGCTTGGTCCTGATAGCACGGCCATTTCGCTGATTGTTCTTCATGCGTGACGAAATTACCCGTCCAAATATCTCCTGCTAGCCCATCTAATCGAATGGCCAAACTAGCCCAGGGCTTATCATACCCATGTAGTTCTTATTCCCGATTACAAGGCACGAGCTTGCCATATAAAACCAATCCCTAAATGAACCCAAGCGGTTAGTCGAATGTAGGCGACCATGGAACGAGTTGCTACCGTTTTTGTGATCAGCTGGTTGCTGTTCATTGGATTCCCTGGCGGCATCGAAGCCTCAGGACGGGACTCCATAGATTTGTTAAAGCTACCCCAACGACTGAGGGAACTATGGCCAGTAGGAGTCAAAGAAATCGAGGAAAAGGCGTTGGGCTTGAGGGAAGTCGCATGCATTGCAGACTTGACCCGCTGGCTCAAAGGCTTAAAGAACAGAGACTTTTGGGCACTCAAAAGTAGGTAAATCTTGTTAATATTCTTCTTAGTTTACTACTTAAACTAATAATATTTATTTAGTGATCGATGCTTGGGGCTTCAAGACGTCGGGTTTATTTTACGGCAACTTCTACGACCTGGGAAACTTCGATGATGTCTGAGCATCAGTGCCCAGATCAACAACACGAATATCAATGGAAAATACTGCCTACTCAGCGTGTCCGTTGGGGAAATACTTGACATTGCTGCTCTGAAGACCAAGCCCGTCAATATCGGAACTTGCTTTCCCGCCTCATGTTCTGCCAACCAAGCAAAAGAGTATTTCGAACAAGCCCTACTGAGTTTTAGCTTTTCCTCTAGTTTAAGTGTATGCGAATCCACTTGCCAGACAAAACAAAGCAAGTCCTGGGACGGTCTGACGATTTTCACAGTGTAAGTTGGCCCGTTATTAAACCATTTCAGGATACTTATGGTTCATTTTGCAGGGTGATCTTGTCTACAATGGCTATCTTTGTAGCATTCTTCACGCTCTACGACTATACTGTGGGAAGCCGTCCTGGCCGTCGCCATTCTGGTTTACATGAAGCTCATGCCTCTTGTTGCTGGAGGACCTCTCTTCTACAGTGGCTACCACGGCAAGGAGGCCTGTGAGAAGGGTTTGTTTTGGACCCTTCTGTTTATCCAGAACTACGCCACCACGGATATTGTGAGTTCAAAGTTAGTTGATTATATTTTAGTTAATTTTTAAATTCCTTCCTTTTGTTTAGTGCCTTGATCACTCCTGGTAACTGGCTGTGGACATGCAGCTGTACTTAATCTCACCGTTCCTCCTGTTTGCTCTCTGGTAATGGGGATGGAAGGCTGTGATCGGCATCGGGGTACTCATAGTCTTGCTCTCAGGCTGCCTCTTGGCCACCATGATGGTGAACCACTTTTCCTTTCTGATCAAGTAAGCTGTCAAATTCCTTTTCAAATCTCTTTACTCAGGTTATCTTTTCTTGCAGGAATACGAGTGGAAGTGATATGGGCAGTCACAAGCTGTACCAGAGGCACGCTGCTCCATGGCTCATTGGATTCCTGTTTGGCTATTTTCTGCATGTTAACCGGGGAAAGTAGTTTCGTCTGAGCAGTGCTTATTTTCTACCACTAACCGTAATCTTATTTTAATAGAAGCTCAAGTTTTGGTCGGACTTTGGCTTCACGATTATATTGTCTTTTGTATATTACCTTATAATAGAAGCGCCTCTGGGAGGATTTGTCAATAAATTATTTAGGGATATCGTTACCACATATATGACAAATGTTATTTTAAATATATTAAGTCCAAAACTATTCTAAACTTACTTTTCTTAGAATTACAACGTCAGCATTCAATAATAACTTAGAGTCAACCAAGAAGACATTTTTGTAATAAGATATTTAAAAAAAGCTTTGAAGAAAATGCTAGTCAAATATTATAAATAAAAATAAAGCACAATAAAGGAGTTCTTCTAGTACCTCAAGATTTCTGAAAATTAATGACCCAATCCCTCAAAATAGTAAAAATATTGGAGGAATATCATGTTATTGAGGCGTGTTATTAGAAGAAAAAGAAAAAAAAGTGAAAGAAAGCCGCCTAGAGTTTTTCTTTGAATTAATCCAGTTTCAAATTCTACTAAATTAAATCATCTTATCACAAACTCGAATAATTTTCCACGAAGAGAAGGCGGTCAAAACAAGCTGGGCCTTAAGACTACCAAGGCACATTATAAGGAGATTAAAAAACCCCAACATCATGATGAAGTTGTTAGTAAATCGTTGCTCACCGATGATTAAGACAATAAATTAATAAATAAGGAGTCACCGGGACTACTTCAAATGAAAAAGATTGCCGATTATCAGGCGTCTTCCCAGAAATGGACGTTGGACGACTGGCAACTTACCAGACGCCTTTGTAATCAGACCCTTATCACTTGATAATTCGCATAAGAGTCGGCATAAAATCACCATGTTTCGGACTTAACCAGTCACTACCGTTTGAGTTACCATGGTCAGCAAAGCCAGCTTTATTTTTCTGTGCGGCATCGCTCTCGTTAGCGCAGCGCTGCCGCAGGACGAAGTCCTTAAAAATTTCCAAAGGGTTAAGCAGCTCCGCAATTTAGGATCTGAGTTTGCCGAGCTGTTTCAAAATGTAACACTCAGTGATATAAGCCAAATGGATACCCGACTGCCGAGTGAGGAGGATATGTTGTGTCTCCG
>VNJU01009963.1:0-15647 GCA_008042675.1 Drosophila seguyi | reverse complement strand
CCTTATTGGCGCTCTCGGCCGAGCGTTGCCTCTTGTTGGCAAGCGACTCCTCCACCTTGTTGGCGAATCCGCCCGTCGACGTCATGTGTGGGAGGTTGGCGAAGTGCAGCCTGCCCTCCGCGACCCTTTGCTCAGCCCAGGTAAGCTTTGCCTTCTCCTGTGGGGATAGGGCGGCTTTTTTCTGGAGCCGGCTCTGGATGCGTAGGGCACCCTTGTACTGCGCCTTAGCCTTCATCCCCTCGCTTGAACGCTTCGGCCCGTCCCTGCGCGGGGAGCTGGTGCCTGGTTTCGGCGAGCGGAGAAGGCTTTCCTCCTCTGCTTTAGAGAGCTGCACGCTCTCCAGGTCCGAGTCTGTATCGACCATGGCACCTGAGCGGCTTAGCTTCCCTTGCGCCTTAGTGGCAGTAGCATTGCAACTGACTTGACCTGCTCCCGTCAAATCAGAGGAGTGACCGCTGGCGACACGCAGAGGATTGCTCCCCTCCGTGCCCGCCGGTGGTAGCAGCCACGCCTTCCACCGACGTTTGGGCTGATATCCCAGCCCGAGTTGGATTTGGTTCTTTGTCCATTCAGAGAAATAAACTGGTTAGTTTTCCGGGGAACCACCCTTTTCCGTTTTATGCCTAACCGCCAGGCTTGCGTTTTATGCCTAACCGCCAGGCACCTCACCCCATGGCAGGTGGTTCATTTCCTCCGGCTTTTGAGCGGGAGGAATTAAACCGCTGCCTTAGCTAGACACTGTATTACCGCAGGCGGGGCAAGCAGCAGCGCATTACCCGTTGTCCGGGATAATACAGTGCCCATTGGCCAGACGGCACCCTCTTGGAGGGTTCAGATGGAGGATTTTCGCCAGCCACTAAGTGGGTTAGTATTAATGTTTTTAGTTTGGGAGGGCTATCTACGCTTAAAATTATTTTGTACAAATTATTATAATTTGCACATAAGACTCTAAAGGGTTCATGCAATTCAAAGGTTGTTCTACAGTGTCGCTACACTAAGGGAATATAGCATCTAGTACTTCTACTCGGTACGTGAAAATTAAGCTGACCCAACAAGTCAGCACTTTTCACGTCACCGTGGATAAGATTATAAATGAAGGTAATGACAACCATGGTTCTACGGTTATATAAAGATGGAGGAGAGGAGGGTAACTTCTGGTTTGCATCCCAGTTTAAACCGCGTAAGGCGAAAAGTAAAAAGTTCTTTTGAACCGAATCAATGCGTTTACTGTTGAACCCATACTGAGGGCTCCAAACGCAAGATCCATATTCTAAGATAAGACGAACTAAAAACATATATAGAGAGTTTGTAACGTAAGGGTCACTGAATTCTTTCGACTAACGTTTAATAAATCCAAGTACATCTCTGGCTTATTCACCATGCATGAAATATGAACAATTAAGTCGAGGTTAGGATCCAGGCGGACACCAAAATGATCAAATAAAGCAATTCTTTTCAAAAAGCAGTAGTTTACCGTGTAAGTCGCAAGCTTAGTAACGACATGAGAGAATGTCATAAACTGGCATTTAGAGCCGTTTAAGTTTAATAAGTTTACGCTTCATCATATTTGAAAATGATTAAGATCGGTCTGTAAATCAGACTGGTAAGGCGCGTCCTTGCACGGAAAGTTTAACTTCGTCATGTTGACATGGAGAAATTATTGATCTACATAGGCGCTGCAAATGCGGAGTCATGATTTTTTTTTTCAAGTTTTGGGATGGCCGTAACGTAGAGATTTCTCTATAGTTATTGGCATCCGATTTGTTTCCTTTTTTTGTGGAGAGGAATAACAAATGATTCCTTCTTAACAATGGGAAAGTGGGAGGATTCTAAACACACGGTAAACAATTTTAGAAGGGGATTGCACAGGACGTTGGCACAATACCTAAGCACACAGCCGGGTATTCCCTCGGGACCTGGAAAATAACTTAACAAATAGCTCAACATGACTGAAAATTTACTTCGATTTGGGCATGATCTAAGAATAAGTCTAATTTGAGTCACTGGAATTTGGTTTAGTAAAAACTGCGCAAACAGATCGGGAATTGGCTGATCAGTTTTTACGGTTGTATTTTCAAATTTGAGCAAGGAAGGATGAGTAATTGCTTACGTTTAGTGTTAACAAATTGGGTCCTCAGAGAACTGAGCCTTACAATGAGTTATATAGTTTTTGTAACACTGCGCGTTCAGCACGGTAAATCAGGATCGAGCAGATAAATAAAAATATAGGACAGATTGAGAACCGGTACGTTTATGTTTAGAATACAGATTAAATTTTTTATTTTTAAGGCGACTCAACTCTTTAGTAAACCAAGCAGGCTTATTCGAGGTTGACGGATAGTATAACGGAACACATGTAGTACAAAATTAATTCATTGCCCTGCCATGTCATAGATTGAACCAATTATAATCAGATATAAAGTTATTCAGCCGTTCGAAGCCCGTCATGCGAAAGCAGAGGACTTTTTTGGCTGGACGGTCAGAAATATTCTGTAACTCAGTCTAAATGTCACATCGAAAGTAGGATAATAGGGATCTTCGGGTAGCGTCAGTGGCGCCACCCCAGCTAAATTAACTCTTGCCGGGTCTGAGACAAAATGGAGATTAAGCAAGCGCTCTAGGTAATTCCGTACATGGTTTCTAGCGACAGCGAAATGTGGAACAAGCCTTCAATAAAATCATGCTGTGTGGAGGTAAAAAGTGTATTAGTGGAATTAGTTTAGGAGAAAAATAGCCACTGGGATATTAAAATCACCAAGGTCGATTGGAAATTATCTGAATAGCGGAAAGATGGTTCCAATAAATGTAAGATGAGATATACTCAACTTAGAGTTTTATTATTATAATAGATGATTGTTATTAAAATTAACTATGAAAATTACAAGTGTAGTATACGCCTATGTAATATTAAGAACATTTAAGTACAATAGTACAAACACATAGCTATGTTGCTATGTTTATGCGACCAATAACGCCCAAGGTGGATGTAACATGATCGTCCACTTGAAGGCTTATAAGATTAAGTGCATGGTCAACATTCCCACGCCGACCAAGTGCTGAATACATAAGTGCATAACTCGCTCTCTCAATAAGCATAGAAATATAAGATATACATAAGAGAGAGCCGCTCCGCTGCTGGCGTATCCGGCAGCGCAGCTACGCGGCTTAGACTTCCAAGAAAAATATTTAAGAATTACAATACAGACACTTTCAAGGAGTTGAACTGGCAGAACCATTTCTGCCAAGAAATAAATACAATCATAGCAGAAAAAACCTAAACAAACTTGTGTCATTATATTACTGGAATGTACGCCCCATAACATGGCGACCGTGATAGTCGTCCTACGATGGACAAACTGACGACATAAATACATATCGAAAGAAAACTGGACTGGAAAGCCACTTCACATTACAATTGCCAAACCAAGAACATACCTGACACCAGCACCTGCACTAACGAAGCCTAAAAAGACCTGCCCACCGGATTGCGGAGGAGTTTGGAGTCCTCACTGCCAGGGGACTTGTGAGCAGCCATCAACATCATTAGCAGCCCAGAAATAAACAGCAGCGAGGGAGTGTCAGCGTGCCACCCCCGGCGACGCCCAGCTGACACCAGCAGATGAACATCGGCAGCAGTAAAATATTAACTAATTAATTAATTAACCATAAATATAAATATATATACATATATATAATTTTTGTAAGATACATTGTACAATGGAGCATATACTACTATGCCCTGTTAACCCAATATGGCCCGTGAAGCCATAGCTAGAATCAGGCAGGCAATAGTGTAAAATAAAAAAAAAAATTTTTCTATTCCCAATATAAATGTTCATAGAAACAAATAAAATAAGCAAAACTGAATACATATATTAACATAAAGAAGATTTCTTACAAAACTATAAAATTAATATATCCAAAATGGGTTTGATAGGCACTAAAACTGTTGACTCCACCGCAAATGTTATAATTAAAGTGGAAGTCCAAAATGCAGACTTGTTCTGGATAACCATATTACTAATTGTGGTATCCAATGCATTAATAAAAATATACAAAAAACATAAAAAGTGTTTTAGAAAACAATACCGTAGCACTGCTAACGGTTTAAATAACATTAAAAGGAACTCAATAATGAATAAAAATATAAAAAAGTTGAAAAATTAAAATATAAACGTAATATTGACTTTATCTAGATAAGAATCCGGAAATGTATAGCAATAGCCAACCATGAGTGTAGCTCAAACACAGTGCACCATAGATAGGATTTATGAATACTGAACTTACAACATTGCCAGGTGTAAAAGTTAAATCAGAATTATTAGATTTTGGCACACTAAGTAAAAATATCGCTTTCTTTGTATCCAATTACCTAATACCATAGCATGGACTGGAAAAAGCTTATTGATCAGATAAATGAATCAAAAGAAATTTTCAACAAATCTTATAAATGCTTAACGCAAAATAGATCAATACAAGCTGTAACAATAAATAAAAATGCCCAAACATTTGTAAATAGTTACAATAAAGTCAGAGAACTGATACAACAGAATAGAAACAGACACAGTACACAGACAGTAAACAGTGTGCTAAAGTTTCGGTACAATTGGTGGAATTAAGGGAAAAACTAATATTCATAAAAAATAAATTCAGCCTCCGGATAGAAATTCCGACTATAGTAAACACTCCATTAACAATAAGTGTTAATGAAGAAAGCACTGACTCAGACGAAGAAAATACAACTGTAGTCGAGAAAGACATTAAAGAGCAAGATCTTCACTATCTAACTATACCAGCAACAATAGTGTTGAAGGAAGAAAATACTACAAATAACGCAGCTGACTCAGAAAATACCTTAACCATGGCAGAAGAAGCCGCAGCCATTAGGTCTTACATTAAGGAAGTCGCTTTCGCAGTGCCCGAATTTGATGGACAAAAGATAAATTTACAACTATTCATTACGGCAATCAAACTGGTAGACTTAGCTAAAGGACCATTTGAAAACATTGCAGTTGAGGTCATTAAGTCAAAAATAGTTGGCACAATTTTGAACTCAGTTAACGATGAAACGACAATTTCAGCAATTATAAACAAATTGTAGAAAGTAGTTGTCGGTGAGACATCCGGTAATGTCAAAGCAAAGCTATCAACAGTTCAGCAAAGAGGTAAAACTGCAACGCAATTTACCTCTGAAGTTGATAGACTGAGAAAGCTTGTTACGACCTGCTTTTTTTGTAGGGGCAAGCCGGCTAGCCAGTCACCATCAGGGCGGATTTTTACCCTGTGCCCACAGGTCGCACCATACATTCCAATCGACATGGAATCCACAAACAAAACATTAACAAAACTACAAGTGATCGACTAACACAAGACTCAACGACGCAGATTCGGGTCTTTGCTGGAAATGACCCCGACGCACCCTCCATACCTGAGATCCCTCCATGTCCACCTCGAGGATCTCCCTGGCATGTCCGTTGGCTTCCCCCAGGCTACCGGCTCATCCGCTTATCTCCCCCCACCATTAGATTTTCCTGCCTAACTGGAGCTCTAATGAGGATCAGGGGCTGAGATGGGTCTGTGTCTACTCAACGAAGGTCCATACCCCTACACAGGATCGGTCTGGCCTTCTCACGGATATTGATAAGATTTAGGTTCTAAAATTACTTGGACTCAGCGCGATTCAATTGTTTTTACATTTGTTTTTTTTTTGTGTTGAATTTTTTGTACATTTAATTGATCATAGTGTTATTTTGAGTGCCTTTTTCGTTTAATACATGTTTACGTGCTATTTGTAAGTTCTATCGTCTTTTATTTATGAATATGTTTGTGTTTTTATGGCATATTAATAGCCACCAAAATAAATAAATAAATAAATAATAACACACAGACGAATAGATCACATAAATTAACAAATAATCTTTAGCACTGGCACATATTTAAATAACACTTAAATAAGTTAAATAAATAAAAAAATAATGATCAATAAATGTAAATAAATAAATAAATAGTTAATTATAATTAAATAGGTTGGATAAATAAGTGAATCTTGGTGGCTTGTTTCGCTCAATCGGACGGGCTTTAAGGTTGGAGTCGATCCTACCAGGAAACGGTCACTGGTTCAAGAAAAAAGGTCTTCCCAGTTCCAAAAATGAGGGTATCCCAGGGTCGTGGAAATGCGTTTCCGCCCCCCTGAAACCCAGATCTCATAAAAAATTTTGTTCAGTTCCCTTTCGGAACGGACTCACAATTTTTCTCTCGCTTCCGGCCGCCTGGTTATCTCCTTCCCCACGTCGATCTCCGGATCGGGTTTTTTTCTTCTTGGTTCTTCTGGTTATTTTCACTGAAAATACTCGATTAATATCTGGAGCTCTCACCTCCAACCTAACCCGAACTCACAAATCTCGCGAGGATTTAGACACCCGTATATCTTAAAAATTGTTTTTTTTTGGTTTGTGACCGGCGGTTCGATGGCTTATTTTCACTGGCCCACATGGCGGTTACCTTACCCTATATATGGGCTCGGTTCTGCCGGTTCCCTTTCCTACTTTCTTTTTTTTTTCTTCCCCTCCTTTCCATAGGTCGAGAACCTATTTCAAGGCCAGTGCTCTATTCCTGCCTTGGTGTGCGGGGATGCACTCCATCCGTGTGCTCCTCTCTCCACATACTATCCACACTTCCCCTTTTCTTGGGTGTGGACGGTAGGGGGCGCTCTTGCTGAGTTCTCCTTCCCCTCCTCCTCATGGGACTACCAACCTCGCCTACTGGGTCCAATTTCCCCTTCGGCTCTGCCAACCCACTTTCGGCGCTCATTCCGGACGATATTTGTTTCGCAACAAGCTATTAGAAGCTTCTTTTATCGATGAGGGTAAATCTTTGGAACATGCCACTAGTCTAAGTACTAAAGAGGCAATTGACACCAGGATAAATCGTGCTGAGCACGAAAGTATCAAAACAGTACTGGAAGCAGGGACTTGCAACACTATGGATGCAGCGATAAGCGCATACATAAGAACGAGTGCAAGAGTTACCGGTGATATCAATAAAGTGATGTACTTTAGAAGTAACCGATCTAACAGAGGATACGCCAATGTCAATAGAGGTGTTAACAGAGGTAGAGGCTTCAATAACAATGGTTATAGAGGCAACTATAATAACAGTTACCAAAATAACGGTTATTATAACCGCAATAATGGATATAATAACCGCTTTAATTGCAACAATGGAAGCCGCAATAATGAAAGCAGAGGTCGTAACAACAACCAGAATAACAATAACGGAAATAATGTCAATGTACGAGTTACCCAAGATCAGGGAAACTCGCAACAGCCCTGAGGTACCCAGCAGTAGAAGATCATAGAGTATACGCCATCAATTATAATCTCAATATATTTACCACATTCATTCATGTCGAAACTGGTGTAAAACTTGGGTTCCTTCTTGATACAGGTGCAGATATCTCTATTCTCAAAGAGAATTCTGACAAATTTTCTAATATTCAATTTCAGTCTCAAGGACAGATTTTTATTGAGATACAGACAGGTAAATACATTATCCCACACGACTTTCATTTAGTAGATATAACTTTTCCCATACCGTGTGATGGAATAATAGGAATAGATTTCATTAAAAAATATAATTGCCAAATTGATTTCAAACCAGCAGAAGATTGGTTTATAATTAGACCCAACAATCTGAAATTTCCAATTTATGTTCCAATAACATACAGCTCTGGTAATAACACAACTCTATTACCAACAAAATCCCAAGTTGTAGGGTTGTTGATAATATATCCAAATATAAATATATCGATATTTTTTCTGAACTTGATATATTTATATTGTGATATTTTTTTGCCAAATATCGATATTGCGATATTTTTTTTTGTATTTTTTTGATATTTTTTTTGTGATTTGATTTGGATTTGAAGGATTCCATGATCTGCCATAACACCTCCATTGCAAGCTACTTGCAGGATGAGAATAAGAAGAGCAATGAGGTTTAATTTTGGCTTGCCAAGCTGCATGGGAAAGTCAACAATGCCGGGCCTTTACCATAAGGTACCTGGTTACGCCGGGTAGCTCAGTGCCTTTAGAGCAGTTTGCTTCAGCGCTAAAATGCGTAGTTTGTGACTGATACACAAATAACACAACGAATCTTCCTGGAATATAATAACTCAAAAACTAGAAATAAGTAATAAGTAAAATGTATTTTAAAAAAATATCAAATATATCGATATTTTTAAGTGATATTTGAAATATTATCATAATTTTTTAGATAAAAAAATATCCTTGATACGATATTTTTAAAAATATCCGACAACCCTACCCATTTGTCCGAAGATTAATAGTATCATCAAAAGATGATAATTTTTTAATTCCAAAACAGGAAAGTCAAACAGTCATTTATGTTGCAAATACAATTGCAACATCTAGTAATACATTTCTCCGAATTTTGAACACAACAGATTCTGACCAATTGGTCAATATAGACACTTTAAAATATGAGCCAACTACAATGTAGTTCAGGCAAATAGCGAAAACAGAAATAGAACTGTTTTATTTGAATTGAAGAAAAATTTTCCAAAATTGTTTAAATTACAATTAAAAGCTTTATGCAGAAAATATACAGATATATTTGCATAAGAATCAGAACCGATAACGGTTATTAATTTTTATAAACAAAAGTTGAGATTAAAAGAAATTATTTATTTATTTATCAAGATTAAATCTAGTACTAAATACTAAACTTAATATATAGTGTAAAACAAGTACTGGCTGCTGGGGCCTTCGAATCTAAAATTATTTCCATATTTGCCGTATCATATATTGAATTTGGGAGGATGGGATCTGGGAACCAAATTGAGGAAACCTAATGCTCTCAAGTTTCTGACAATTGTCCAGGATGTGTTCTACTGATAGGTTTTCCCCGCATAATGAGCAAGGAGTTGGAGTGGTTCCGTCAAACAGGTGTTTGTGGGTACTTTGGGTGTGTCCGATCCGTAACCTAGTGAATGTGGCGCATTCTCGTTTCCCGAGTTCTGGGGAGAAGTGAATTTTCGTGCAGCTGGGGTTGATAGCGGAGTATCTGTGTCTGAAGAGTGCCCATGCAGATTGTTTCGTCTCGTGAAGATGATCTCGGATTAAATTTTTGATATCTTTGGCGTTTATGGGATTGAAGAGTATCGCTGGGGCAGACCTCAGGTGATTTGCTGCTTTGTCTGCAGCTTCGTTACCAGGTATCCCTTGGTGGCTGGGATCCCAGAAGAGAGTAATTTTGTTATTATTTGCAGTCGAGATCTTCTTAATTGCCAGTAAGGTTGGGTCGGTGTGGAGCCTGTTTTGAAGAGCAAATAGCGTAGAGACGCTGTCGGTGCAAATTACGAATTTCCCTCTGTTAGCAGCGGCGAACTGACAGGCTTTCAAAATAGCAAATGCTTCGGCGGTGAAAACTGAGTTATAGAGGGGCAGGTGCCCTCCAGCTATAATGTTGTTATCGCAAACGACAGCGAAAGAGGTTGCTTCGATCGATTTTGAGCCGTCTGTGTATAGCCAGATTCTATTGCCGATCGCATATTTTTCAAAAACGGGAGAGAAATTCTAAACTCGTTGTGTTGTCTTTTTGTAGATCTCGCCAGATTGTTGTTGATGTTGGGTTGTTTTGAGGACCAGTATGGCGGCGAGGTTATAGCCTGATATGGTCTGGGAGACGGCAGGCCGAGCTGTGTGCAGTAGCTGGCACAGCGTCTGAGCGTAGAGAGGCATCTGTATTTGCGCTTCTGCTTAAATATGGAGCAGAATTCATTTTTCAAAAGGGTGTTTGGTGTGGTGAGAAGTTTAGGAAGGAGCTGCATGGTGCATTCTACTATGCGATTAGTTACGCTGGGCAGACCTGCTTCTCCGAGTATGCAGCGTGTGGGAAAAGTGGGGAATGCATTGATGGCACGACAAACCGCTCCGTGATAAGGGTGTAGTACCTTTTGCAGGTCGGACCTTGCGCACCATCCATAAATAGGGAGGCCATAGTCTATTTTCGAGAGCATCAGGGAGCGAGTAATATTTATAAGACTATTGGTGTGAATACAGGAGTACTTGGAACTTAAAAATTTAATAATGTTGAAGCGGGATTCGAGTTGTTTTCTTAGGCTAATACAATGTTGTTTAAAATTTAGTTTTGAGTCGAAGGTAATACCCAGGATTTTTAAGAAGTCTACGCTTTTAATACAAATATTCTTATACATAATATCAGCAAATGTACAACGATGTTTATGGCAAATGTGTAGAAGCTTAAATTTTTCTGTAGAGAGGGCAGCACCTGAGAAGGCTCCCCACGCATCCAAGTCTTCTAGAATTTTTAAAAATTTTTCTCTGACAGTGTCCAGGTTGTTTATATTAGTAAAGACAATAGCGTCATCGGAGTAGATGGATACTTTTATGCTTTTGTGTCTGTTCAGAATGCTATTCATTTGTTCAAACGCAATCATGAAAAGCATTACGGATAGTGGAGAGCCTTGTGGGATGCCGTTGAATAAACTGTAATTTTCGGAGGTGATGTTATTGACTCGAACCCTGAAGGAGCGGCTGGTCCTAAAGGCCTTTACAAGATTATAAAGCCTTGGACCGATGCCCCAGAGCTCGAGTCTACAAAGCATTGCATGTAGCCCCGCGCGATCAAAGGCCTTTTCGAAATCAGCTGCCAGAATGGAGACATGATTTCTTGTTGAAAGAGAGTTCGACACGAAGTGTTGTATACGCAACAGGGCGTCTATTGTTGAGTGTTTCTGTTTAAATGCTACCTGATTGTGGGAGATTAAGTTATGGCGACCTATGAACCACATTAACCTGGAGACTATTTTCTTTTGAATGGAGGAGAGAGATCGGCCGGAGACTATTTATTTCGTAAGAAACCTTGCTTGGCTTGATGATGGGAATGATAATGGAGGATCTCCATGTATGTGGGTAGGAGCCAGAATCCATCATGTTGTTAGCCAATGCCAATTCTAATTCAATTAGTGAGAAGTTCTGGTCCAACTGTTTTGCTAAAGCAGACAGCGAAACAGGTTCATAGTTTCTAGCCTGATAAAATAGTTTTTGTTGTTTGTATTCGGCTGGGAAGTTGCTATCCTTGGAGTAATTTGACCAGGCTAGGCCAATCTCTTTGGCAATGCTGTGGGAACAGGTCAAGAGGCCAGAGTCAGAGTTAAGAAATTTTGTAGGCGTGGTGGGCACGCCTGCTAAACGCTTAATATCCGACAAAACCTTTTTGGTGGAAGATAATGGTGAGATTCGAGATGTAAAGTTCTCCAGACTGTTTCGCTTAGCCAAAAGTACAGCTTTTTTAAACTCAGCGTTGGCTTTTTTATAATTAATTAGGGAATTAGTCGACATACTTGTTTTGTATGCCTGAAAGAGGCGCTGTTTTTCATTTCTAAGCTTCTGAAGGGAGAAATTTCACCATGGGACTTTGCCTTTGTGTGGAATCCTTTTGGTTTGAGGAATACTGCAATTGGCAGCCGCACGTATGAATTTGGTCACCTGGGCAACATGATGGTTCAGGCACCCCGTTTTTCAGTTTGCTACACGTATCTCTAATTCCCGTTCGAAAGTTTCCCAGTTAGCTTTTGCTGTCTTATACTTTGGTACTGGACTGGTGTAATCTGGACTAAGTCCCATAGAGATACATATCGATATAGGGAAGTGGTCACTCCCGTGAAGACTATCTAGTGTAGCCCAGCTACAACGGTGAGCTATTTGTGGGGATATCATAAAGATGTCAATATGGGTGAAAGAATTATGAGTGGAAAGATGGGTTTCAGGATCGTTGTTGAGTAGTACTAAGCTTCTTTCAGCAATAACGGGTTCCAGGATCTTGACACGAGAATTTGATTGGGGATATCCCCACAAGGAGCTCCACAAATTAAAGTCCCCTACTATTATAATGGGGTCATGAATTTGGTTGAAAATGTCATTAATTTCTGCGATAGTGAAGCCTTGGGAGGGTGGGATGTATGTGTTTATAATAGTAATTTTATTACCAAGGCTCAACTTTAAGGCGGAACAGAGGATGTTCGAGTTGATAACCGTATGGCTATGGGGAATATGTCGTTTTATGAGCACACCGGCGCCTTGCTTGGCCGACGCGTTTTGATGCAGGTTGTAGAAGTAGCCAGTGCACACTGGTCCCAAAGTCCAAAATTTGTGCAGTAATTAGAAAAATGAGGATATACGCTTGAAACTTGGTACAGTTAATGTTTGTTGGATATAAAAAGCCTGTGCAAAAATTGTTTGCGATCGGGCCACGCCTTCCTTACCTCCCCTTATAAACAACAAAATTACTCATACGTCCGTTTGTCAATTGATATTGCTTTCAGTTTTACATGGCTTAGATTTTAGTTTCTTATCAGAAAATAAATATTTTAAATGAAAAAATAACTAAAATAGAAAGTAAGGAAAGTTTTCGGCTAATTTTATTTATTTTTTTATCACATATATTTATTAAATTAATCATTTTCTACATCTAAATCAAAAGAATAGTCATTAGTAAATTCAGTTGTGTCCAAGTCATCTCCATCATCATGTGCATCATCTGTATTAATATTATTATTTAAGAAATTGACATTTGGTTGTCTTAACAGGTGAATAACCTCTATTGGATAACTGTTGTATTTTTTGTTGGCAAGTAGTCTATCGTTAATGTAAATGCTGGAAACAAATGGATTCGACGAATCGAGTGCTCTACAAAAAACATCTGTCATGGTATTCAGTCGACTATTTTGCCTTGCATGCGAACGTCGATCATTTTTATAAATCTTGTTTCGAGCCTCAGATGCGTTCTCACCTAGACAGCCAAGAGGTAGGGGGGATGCGGCTACGATCTGAGACCCATGTACTAATATTTTTTGTACCGTAGCTGACATTGGGTACCAGGGATATTTTTTCATGTATAAAAAAGCAGCATTTTCACAGAAACTTTTAAATTTTAAAACATTAATTTCAAATTGGCTTGAAAAAGTTATTAAAATGTAATAAAAGTTTCTCAAAACTTCCAGGTCAAAGCCAAGTATTTTCGCAAATTTGTCTGTATTTCAAAAAGCTCTCCTAGCGGTATTCCCGTCATTGGTACTGCCGCTTCCATTTGCCTTAGGTTCGCTTTTTCGAATAGTCATTTGTTCTTTATCTTATGGGCCGCGTGCTTGCCATTTATTAAGACCAATTCTATAGGAAACTTTTAAAGCAAATTCAAAAAAACGAATCCATGTTCTAGTGCTTCGGAGCTTTTCGGCATGAATTTTTCCGATTGAAGATCGGTGATTGTCAAAAATTGTGTGGGAGTCGCTCCACAAATTGGACAAGACTGCGTTGAATTTGTGTTTGTTAAAGTATTTAGGACTTTTCCATCAATTAATGTCATTTTTGGCTCAAAGTGTATGATATATTTTTTGTCTCTTTCATTTTCAAAAACAAATGGCAGCAAGTTTTGAATTTCCAAGTCCAAATTTGCCTTTTCTTTTTTGATATGGTCCTTGGTTTCTTTAATAAATTCAATTTTGAGGGGCCTACAAAATCGAACAGACTGCGGACTTCGGTTCATCCAAATAACTTGACCTGTCGAATCAATTAATTTTAGTGGGATTATTGTTGTTACAAACAAAGACTGATCAAATGTATCTGGTATACAATCTTCAAAATATTGTTTGTACAAACTTTTCCCAGTTGAACCATCAAATCCATAACTGGCAATTAATTTCATATTACAAATATTTGGATAAACGTCAAATATGTCTTTTTGTAATTGTAATATGCGTTCGACAGTGTGATTAAGCATGTTTTGTAGTGAAACAGAAGCGACAGACTCCGTAATTTTTATTCCTTTAGGCCTGCACTTATCTTTTGCAGCGATAATTTTTTTGTAGCTCGGATAAATGTCGCAATTCCTGCATTTACTTTGCAGCCTTATGCTCATATACTGTTTTTTTGTAAAGCCGTTTTCAATTAAAAAGTCTAAGGCTTCTTCTGGAGTGAAAGGTACAGGCTCTGCTTTGGAAGATACTTCCTCAACGGTCAATCGCGCCTTTTTTGCAGCCAAGTTTGCTGCATGGTCATACTGGCATAACAAAAACTTTGGCCAAAGTAAAAAGATATTATTATTGGAAAAATATGTCTAAGTACATAAAAGAGTACAAAAAAAATTGTCAAAAATGCCAGAAAGCAAAAGTTACAAAAAGCACACCGGAACATGCATTCCATAGGGTAGTAGTTGACACAATTGGTCCACTACCCAAATCGGAAAATGGTAACGAGTATGCAGTCACTCTGATTTGTGACTAACCTAAATATTTAGTAGCAATACCAGTACCAAACAAAAATGCCACAACTATTGCCACAGCAATATTTAAATCTTTTATTCTAAAGTACGGACATTCAATAATAACAGACTTGTGCAAATATTTAAAAATAAATAATATAACATCAACTGCACACCATCACCAGACAGTTGGAGTAGTCGAAAGAAGTCCTAGAACTTTAAACGAGTACATAAGATCTTATATATCGGTAGATAAAACTGATTGGGACGTATGGCTTTAATATTTCGTATACTGCTTCAACACGACCCCATCTATGGTACATAATTGCTGTCCATATGAATTAGTTTTCGGTAGAACAAGTAATTTACTAAAACATTTTAATAAGTTACATAGCATAGAACCAATATATAATATAGATGACTACGCTAAGGAAAGTAAATATAGGTTAGAAGTAGCATATGACCGAGCAAGAAAACTGCTTGATGCACATTACGACTTAAAAGTTAATAACATAGAGTTAGAAATAGGAGATCAAGTTGATGTAGGTCATAAATTAGACTTTAAATACACAGGACCCCATAGCATAGGAGATAATAATAATATTACGTTACGTACTAATAAAAAAAGAAGCAAATAGTTCATAAAGATAGATTAAAGAAGTTTCATTCATAATTGATTTTACACTTATATTTTTCTTAACCATTTAACAAAAAAAAAAACAAAATAAAAATAAAAATAATAATAATTTTCATTCATTAATCACAATAACTTCATTAAGTTACGTAAGTTTTCAAAATTAGGGAGATGTAGTATGCGCCTATGTAATATTAAGAACATTTAAGTACAATAGTACAAACACATGGCAGCACTTTGTTGCTATGTTTATGCAATCAATAAGGCCCAAGGCGGAGGTAACATGATAGTCCACTTAAAGGCTAATAAGTATAAGTGCATGGTCAGCATTCCCACGCCTACCAAATGCTGAATACATAAGTGCATAACTCGCTCTCTCGATAAGCATAGAAATATATATATAAGATATACATAAGAAGCAGCCGCTCCGCTGCTGGCGTATCCGGCAGCGCAGCTACGCAGCTTAGCCTTAGAGGAAAGATGTTTAAGAATTACAATACAGACACTTTTAAGGAGTTGAATTGGAAGAATTATTTTTGGCAAGAAATAAATACAATCATAACAGAAAAAACCTAAACAAACTTGTGTCATTATATTACTGGAATGTACGCCCCATAGCACAAGCCTTATTTTACAGTTTCTAGCTTTCCTTAACACGGCTTTAATTTTCCTTCACTCTCTGCTGATATCCATACACCGAATGCCGCTTTTC
>VNJU01009962.1:35859-85294 GCA_008042675.1 Drosophila seguyi | reverse complement strand
TTTGGGGGGTTTTGGGGGGTAGTCTGGACGTTCTGGGGGCTCTATTGGGCTCCAGGGGCGTCCAGGGGGGTTTTGGGCGGTTTTTGGGGGTTTCTAAGGGGTTTTTAGGGTCACTTTAGGGGGGTTTTGGGGTATTCAAAACATGATATCTAATTTTTTGCCGATTTTTTTAAATTTTTCGATATTGATTTATTTTGATATTGGAACAAAACGGCCTCTTACTTGCCATTGATGCACACCTAGCTACCAAATATGCTCACCTTATAATATCCTCTCTCTCCGCCATTTAATTCAAGTAAGCAATAAAGACATTTTTTAGTAAAAATATTTATTGTTTTATTTATGAAATAAATTATTATTATTTACATTGGAAATAATGCACGAAATTCAAATAATATTGCATGCCCGGACGGCCCCCTGGCGATGCGCACTCGAAAACAAAATCTACATATTACAGGCGCTAGAAATACCTGTATTTACAGGACGATACACATATAATATAATAATGATAGTGGGATGAAAAAATAATGGTTACTAACGGAAGTGGAATGGGATGGGGGGTTTGATTTCGATTTCGATTTCCACTGGACTCTCCAGGTAGAGGCTTCTTGGCTTCCTTCGATTCTATCTAGTGTGTGGGGTATTACGTAACTAATTTGCGACTATGAGCAAGTCGATTTGGCTTGAGACCTCAAACGAAACCAAGTTGCACATAATTTGGCTGCAGCTGTGATCCTGCTTGCTGGGGTGAAGACGGGGAAGGTGAGAGGTGAGCATTGCTGGAGGGACTTGGGGGTGTTTGAGGTGTGTGTGTGCTGGTGCTGTGCAACTAATTACTACGCCTCGCCTAGCCTTCTATTTTCTTTTTTTTTTTTTGGGACCTGTTCACGCTCTCTTTACATAAAACTAATTCATAGAGAAAATTTAACTAAGAACCTTACGAATGCTTTGCGAATAAATTACGAGTTTCGGGCCGAGTGTTAAGCACGATCTTTTGGGGGGGATTCCGCGAGACTCCGGGGACTGGAACCGATATTTCGAGGAAATTAACCTTTCAACCCATCAAGTGATTTCTGAAATCTTCAAGTTTTCTCCGTCCCCTTACTACAGCTTGCAAATCTCCAGATATCCCTCTGAAGCCGCCCCCCCTTGAATATAGCTAAGTATTGACTTGCAAGTTAAAGGACCTCTTGCTCCATGTTTTCGCTATGAACAGAAAAGTCTCCTCCTCATTAACCACCGTGGATGTGGATCCTGGTGCAGATCCTGGCCTGATCTCACTCTCTTACATAACTAAAGCAGATCCTGGCCTGATCTCACTCTCTTACATAACTAAAGCGCGAAAAAAAATCTGTTGCTAAAATTAAACAAAAAACGTTTCGTTGTTGCGCTCGCTGCTGCAGCTCTCCAAATCCGACAGCTCCTCGTCCTCCTTCCGTCTTCCGTTTTTATTTGGGCTACTGCCGCTCCACATTGATGGTAATGACCATGGTTGGTCAATAGTGGCCGCCACCACCTCCACCGCCGCCGCCGCCGCCGCCACCACTATGTCGGTGGTGTTCGCGCCTGCCGGAGGACTGATCGCGATAGTCGCCATTGCGGGAGCTGCTCTTGTGGTGATGGTGATGGTGACGCTTCTTCTCGCCCTTCAGACACACGTCGGAGACCACCATCTCGGAGTCATCGCGCATGCCGTAGTTGTCCCTGCCGCATCTGTTCGAGGAGAGAGAGTTGTTGCAAAATCCTTTAATAATGAGTAGTCCAGACCCACCTGTCGAGATTCTCGCGGGAACGCTGCATATTGTCGCGCAGATTGTCGCGGGAACGGGTCATGCTCGGCGGATCGAGGGTCTCCTTGCGACGCAGGGCATTGTGCGAGCTGTTCTTCGAGGCGGACTCGTGCAGGTTCTCCCAGGCCTGGCGGTAGTACCTAATAAATGATAATAAATATAAATAAATGTATAGTGAATATAAAGTCTTTGGCTATCCTAACTAACTATAGATTTACCTTTTTAATTTAGATAATATCATATTTTATAATATTATTCTTTAATAGTAATGTAAACTTGTTTGAAATTTTGGAAGATTTGAATTTTTTTTTAGTTTTTCTTTTTTTTCAAAGCACTCAAATAATATTAATTTGCTGGCTTAACATTTAATTTAAAATTTTAGTTAAAATTAATCGACTTCAAGGTCGCGCTCACCTGTTGAGTCCGTTGCGGGATCCGGAGGTGGAGCTGTCGAAGCTGGCCACGGTGTTGCAGTCGGGCGAGGCGCGATGGCGATAGTGCTGAGTGGTTCGATTTCTGCAGAGAGAGAGAGACAGAGAGAGAGGGAGATGGACATTTAGCCATTAATGAGCTTCTTCATGGTCGCAACTTTGTATCCTTTCTGAATGCCAGGACGAAGGAGTGTTTGGGGTTAGTCACAAGGTTCAGGCAACAATGGGGGGTTAGGCATTACGCACACACAGAGTAGGATGAGAGAGAGACAGATAGAGAGGTGGGAAAGAGACAGGCAGGCAGGCTACATGAGACAAAGACAGAGACAGAAACAGAGCGAGAGTGAGCGAACCAGGCGTGCAGTGTGAGAGAGAGCGAGACAGAGACAGAGACAGAGAGAGAGAGAGTCCCCACAGAGAGTGTGTGTGGGTGTGTTTGTGTGTGTGTGCCATGATTGATGGGCGTGTGATTGAGCGGATGAGTTGATGGCTTGATGGGTTGAAGGTGCAACAGCCAGGAGTAGGAATCGCCTCACAGCCCACAGCATTCGCAGCAGTTTTTAGTTTTTGTTTCTTATAAATTTGTTTCAGTGTTTCAGTGTTGATTGTTTGGTTTGATTGACTGACTGACTGATTGATTGTTTGGTGTGGTGTTGTTCTTGGTTGTGTTCTTGGGCTGCTTACATTTTGTGCGTTTTTATGGCCGCTTTGATTGACTGACAGATTGATTGATTGACTTGCATAGCTCTCTGTGTATTTTTCGCTGTTCCTTGTAGGTTCTTCGGTTTTTCTTGGTTTTCCTTGGTATTATCTCTTATTTATCTCTTATTTTGTTCCTCATATTTCTTCAATTTCCATCATTTTCCTTCATTTTTCTTTCGTTTTTTGGGTTCGTTGATGCTTCTCTTTGGCACTCGTTGTGGTTTCTTGGCCAGGTAGTCTCCAGGTTGTGTGTTTTTGGCTCTGCTCTCTCTCTCTCTCTCTCTGTCTTCCTCTTTGGTGGTTATCTCCTGCTCCTGCCCATGGGCTACATGTGCGTTGTGGTCGTGGAGCTGCTAAAGAGCCCGGCCCGCGTCCGGTAGCCCCGTCCATAGCTGCTGAACTCCCTCCTGCCCAGCTTCTGGTCGTCGAAGGGCAGCGCCAGCACACTGTACCACAGGGAGGTGGGATCTCGGTCCTGGTCCGCTTCTAGGTAGCGCCTGGAGGCGGTGCTACCGTAGCTGCCGTAACCAGCGCCGCCGCCCTTGGTGCTGGTCAGTTGGGCCGTGGACGCGTAGCTGGTGGCGCTGGTGGCCGTCGCCGTGGCATAGCTGGGCAGTCGGCTGGGACGCGGTATGCCGCCGCCGCCGCCGCCGGTCGTGTTTCTCTTCCCGAGGGCGAAGCCGAGACCGAGGCCGATCCCGATGCTGTTCCCGCTCCGGATCCCCTGGGATCCCTTCGCCTGGCCGTGCTTCGGCTGGTGGTGGCATTTCTGCTGCTGGAGCTGGAGCTGTTGCTGCTGGACTTGGTACTGGTACTGGTACTGGTGCTGGTGCTGGTGCTGGTTGTGGTGGAGCTGCTGGTGGTGGTGATGATGAGCATGATGATGTTGGTAAGCAGTTAAGTGTTTGGCTAGGTGCCGCCGTTGGCTGTTCGGGGTGCTGACGGTTTTGGTTTTGCCAAAAAGTACAGAGAGTGGGAGAAGCAAAAACGAAAAAAGAGAGTTGTACAACGAGAGAAAAAGAGAAAGCGTTCGATGTTCAGGGGTAGGTGTGTGCGTGTGCGTGAGAGACTCTCTTTGAACGAGCTAAGAGACAAGTGAATATGAGCGAGAGAGAGAGAGAGGGAGAGCGAAAGCGAGAAAGCAAGAAAGCGAGGGTAGCCGAGAGCGAAAAGAGAGATGGCGAGAGAGAGACCTGAGACAGAGACGGGGTACAGTGTGTGTGTGTGTGATAGAGACAGGGAGCTAGAGAGGGACAGGGACCGGGAGCGGGGGCGGTTCTAAGAGAGAACGAGGGTGGTGGTGGTGGTGGCGGTGGTGGGCAGGTGGTGACAACCCGACAACGATCGACTTTGCTCCACACACAGACAAAAAACGTATCAATCACGGTCCACGGTCCAGTTCTCAATCAATGACCGATTAATAATCGGTTATTATCGATCAATAGTCAACATTTACAGCCTAAATACCGATTGTTATCGAACTATTTGATTTTTTTCAATTAAAAACATTAAATAAATTTGCTCAAACCTTTCAAACTGAAACTAGAATTCATGGAAATCCCACTAAAGTCATTTTAAAAAAATATTGCAAATCAATATATCGAATTTATCGGTTAAGATCGAACGCTAGAATCGATAGAAAATCATTGAAATATTTGGAAATGGACAACAAAATCGACCTCGACTGATCACAGGATCCCCAGGATATATACGGCTTCTAAGCCAGACTCACCTTCGCACCAGGATCACGATCGTTGTGATGACGGCGGCCAGGAACACAAAGCCACCGAAAGCACCCAGAGCCACAATGGCGCCCAGGTTGAGCTTGGCCTCCTTGGTCTCCTTGCGATCGGGATTGTCGACGGCGAACGGCACATTGACATTGGGCGACTGATTCTGCTGGATGTTGACGCTGTCGGGGATCTCATTGTCCTGCGGATGCGAGTTGGCAATGATCTGCTGTGTGTTCCGAGTGGTCGTCTCCACCGGAGCACCGCTGGGCCGGATGCGCGGCGGCGATGGGGCATAGGTGGAGGGCACCTGCGGCGGTTGGGGCACGTGCTGCGTGGTCGCCGGTGTGCTGCTGCTGCTGCTCGGCTTCTTCGGTATGATGACGGGTCGGACGGTGCGTCGCGGCGGGAACTCCTCGCGAACGGTCCCAGGCACGGGAACATTGATGACATCCTCCTCGGACTCAGCTGGAGGGGGAGAAAAAAAGCAGCAAGGTTAGTTGATTTGCTTGTCTGACTTCCCTGGGATCCCTGTCTACTCACACTCTCCGTTGATCTCCACCTGCGTGGGCCGCAGGCTCGGGTATGTGCCCACGGTGCTGGAGCTGCTGCCGCCACTGCTGCTGACGGTGGACACAACGGGTCGGTAGGGTGTGCGGCTGGTGGTGGAGCTAGAGCTGGAGCTGGACACCACGACCTTGGGTCGGAAGGGTGGCGGCGTGGCCACCGATGAGGGCACCGTCGGCGCTGCCGTGGGCTGCGTGGAGGGCTCCAGCTTGATGCAACGCGGCAGGGCGCTGCTCCACTGTCCGCTGGCCAGGCAGCTGAGCACTCGGGGTCCCTCCATGCGGTAGCCGGGCGGGCAGCTGACCTCCGCCTTGGAGCCGTAGTAGGTGCCGTTCGGTGCATGGATGATGGTGTTGTAGTAGTTGCCCGGCAGAGTGTCGCATTCCACAACTGAAGGATGGGGAAAATTGAAGGATAATAATAAGAAATTAGTGAAAATATCGATGGATTAAGAGAGGGAAATCTATGTTGAAATCAGATTGACAGGAAGTTGAACTATGCAAAGTGAATACATCAAGAAATGACTCTTTTAACTGGCTTGCCAGCTTCTAATTTATAATACTTTGCAGGGTTTCAATCTATATCTGTAGAAAAGGCCTATAATCCTGGCTTTAACTCACTTTCACAGCGCGGCGGCGGTCCGTTCCAGCGCTCGTCAAAGTCACAGGTGAGCAGGGCGCGACCTATCATCTCGTAGCCCTCCTCGCAGGAGTACTTCACGAGGCTGAGGTAGCCAACGGTGTTGTTCAACAAAGCGTATGAGCCATGGGCAATGCTGGCGGGCAGGCCGCATTCAATGTCTGCAAGGAGAGGGAATCAAATTAACCAATAAGTATATCAATTATCAATTATATATAATATTTTCTCCCAACTCACACTTGCACACCGGCGGAAACTCGTTGTAGAAGCCCGTCTCCAGGCAGGTGCGCGTGGCGGGTCCCACCAGCAGGTGATTCGCATCGCAGCTGTACTTGATCTGGGCGCCCACCTCGAACCCGTTGAGCGCCACCATCGTCGAGTTCGGTGGCTGCTCCGGCCGGCCGCACGTCTTCGGCTGGTGCTGGCAGATGAAGTTCAGCAGCGTGTTGCAGTTGGTGTCGCTCCACAGCCAGCCCTTGGAGCCGTCGAAGCGTGCACAGTCCTCATCGCCGCCGGGATGGCTCCAGAACGAAACCGTCAGCTCGTCCCCGTTGACCCACTTCCAGCTGCTGCGATCGCTGCCATCACGCACAGCGCCCATCCAGTACTGAGAGCTGACATCGCTCCGATGGCGTCGCCACAGCTCCCAGCTGATGAAACCCTGCAGCGCCGGGTTGCTCTCGCTGATCAGAGTGCCGCCCCGCGAGCGGCAGAAGGAGAGTGCGTCGAGGAAGTTCAGCGGCTGGCGGTTATAGAAGATGTAGCACTTGCCATTGTACGAGGCCAAAGCTCCCGGTGGCTGGTCCCGGAAGGTGGGACAACGTTCGATGGGCAGCGCTTGGTCCGTGTAGACGAAGGCCTCGCAAATGGACAGCGGATTCGGGGTGCTGTTCTCCAAGTGAACGGACACAAAGGCGCCGGGCATGGGCGGGTTGCAGGGCAGGAACAGGGGCTGGCCGGCCTCCAGGAGTCCGGTGAAGCGGTTGCAAATGGGATTTGTGCCCAGATCGGGACGATTGTTGCCCACGCGAACCACAATGGTGGCGGGTTTGTTGCCTGAGGAAGAGAGTGGGTTAATTTTGGAGTTTGTTATAGAGAGTATCTTAAGGATAAAGATAGCTGTCAAGAGGATTTCAGTTAAGCTTAAAATGTAACGAGTTTTTCCCTGAAAACCCAACTCTCTGTCCCACTAGTTGGCCTCAGTTTCTGGCAGTGCAGATGTGCAGCCATTTCTATTGGTATTCCCACTGCCGTTGCCTTTATTATGGTTATGGCTTTGTCTGTCAGCGGGTCAGGCGGGTTCAGCTTCAGTTTCAGCTTCAGCATCAGCTTCAGCAGCAGCTTCAGCTTCAGCCAAGTGAAAGTAATCATAAATTTCGGCCCGCACTGACTGACTCACTAGGTCTGGGCCTTTTTTTTTTATATATATTTTTATTTTGGTCTTCAGTCGAAGTGGAAGTCCAAGTCCAAGTCGAAGTCTTCGTCTTTGTCTTGGCTGTCGTCGCAAAAGCCGCACGAAAATCACATAACAAGCCGCCTCGATCGAGAGGATGGAGTCAAAGTCGAAGTCGAAGTCAAAGTCGGAGAGCTGGGGGACGACTTCAGGTTGCTGGCAAGTGAAAGCATTAGGGAAAACTGGCTGGCAGTTGTTTACTCTGCATTTCGGCAACCCTTTTTTTGCTGCTCGTGCAGCATTTGCCATTTTGCCAGACAAACATTTGGAAAATTGAAAAGAGCCAGGCGGCCGGGCAGCCTGGGAAAACGGGGCATTGAACTGTCCATCGAATGAGAGAGTTTCCTCTAAGAGAATGCGGTCCAAGCAGGTCCATAATCCGGCCTCCAGCCTGCATGCATTATCCACTATCCACCATTCAATATCCACTATGTGAGCGCGACAGGTTTAGGGTTGGGCCCCGGGGGAACTGCGGCTTAATAAAAGCGAAAAGTTTCGCAATTTTAATCAATTTGCCAGGCGCCAAAAGCTGGCAGAAATTTCTGGCCACAGAATAATTATGGTTTCGGCTTGGGGTTTATTTCTTAGGATTAGGTAATTGCGGTGACTCTCGCTTTTCAAAGGAAATTATACACTCGATATAAGAGTTAACTTCTGAAGAACTTTCCTTTGTGTTGCAATTACGATAAACTAGATAAAACTTACCACAGCAGGACTTGCCAAAGTCCAAACGCACCAACTGGACCATGTAGGGCTCCAGGAGATTGACATACCACCAGGGCGAGCGCTCCGCCTTGGTCAGGGAGCAGGTCTCCGGGGTGAAGAAGGCGGAGGTTGAGCCATCGATGGCCTTCTGAGGGGCACCAGCTCCCTCCGTGGAGATTTGCATGGGAGCCTTGCCAGCGGCCACATTTAAAACTGCAAATAAAATGCGAAACAGATTAGGTTTTGTATATTTTTCAGTGTAGCAAATGGAGGTCAAAGGTAATTATTTGGGAATCCAAGATGCAGTGGTCGTGGCTCTGGCCGGAGCCAGAGTTCCCAAGCTGGGCCCAAGGCCCGGCTAATTGGCTGCGGGCCCTGACACGGTTTTGTGGCCAAAAGCAGAGACCAGAGAGACAACCAGACAAAGGCGATGTTCTGGCCCGGCGAATTTGTCAAGAGACCTTCCTTCGTTCTGGCCATTGTCTGAGAGTCTTTGAGGCCTCGAGTTGGAGTTTGGCCAAAAGCAAAAGTGAAATTTAATGGCGGCTCCAACTCGCTCGCTCGGCTCAACTTTTACTTGCCGGCGCTTAATTACATCGCTCGCCACGCACTTTTGCGGCATTTGGGGATTCATTAATCAGATGCATCTGTCGGATAAGATATGCCGCGAGTTCGGATTCGGTTTTGAACTGGAAGTCGGCTTTCTCGAGCACGTCCATACATACATATATCTGGTATCTAAGGCCCAGCAGGTGTGTGCTTGTGGCGGTGTGACAAATGCCTTTTAATTGCTTTTAATTAATTTACCATTGCCAGCTGTCCGTCTGTCTGCTGCCCGCTGTGTCATGTTCGAATTTAAAGTCGAATTCCGAACCAATTTTCAGGTCGGAAATCGCTTTCTGCTTTTATTTTCCTGTTTTTCCTTTTCTTTGCCCGCGTCATCGGAAAAAAAGTCTTTATTTTTGGTCTATAAACATCGAGATTGGGTTCGAATCGGTTTGGCTTGGGAAGTTCTTTTTTATTCATTGGAAATTTATTATAAATGAAGGTCTATGCTTGATGATTTTGAATCTAATTAATTGCATGATCTCCTAGTTTATGTTTTTTTTAAGAAGATGAGAGAAGAATGCCATCTTATATATTGATTCTGTTTAAACAAAAGTGTACAGCTTTTATTTAAGGAATTAAACTACAACTAAGTACCCTAAAAAATTTATAGAAATTCAGGAATTAAGCTACAAGTAAGTACCCTAAAAATCCATAGAAATTCATTTAGTTTCCCAAGGAATTATACATGCTTTTTAACACCTACTACTGTATCGATCGAGTGCCTTTATCTTGATCTTTATTAATAACTTTTTCTATAAAGAAAGGGCCCGTCAAAAGGTTTGATGGATCGTTGGATTGCCGCCCCTTTCTGAGCCATCATTTGATTCATTCACTCATTCACTCCCCCATTCATTCATTCATTCATTCATAAAATAATGTTTGTGAAGCCTTTCCAGCTGCTCTGTTTGTGTCAATCAATCAATCAATTCCCTTATTCCAGGGAAGTGCATGTCTCGTTGGAAATTGATTTAGAATTCGTTTTATTTGTTTTCGTGCTCGACTGGTTTTTAGACTTTTTTCTTCTTTATTTGTTGCCTTTTTTTCTTTTTTTTGTTGTAAACAAAGTGGGTCAATTTGGTGGAGCTGAATTCTTCCCACCTTGCGGCGCTCTTCTGGGTCTCCCTTTTCCCTCTCTCTTCCCGCTCCCCTCCCCCCTCGTTCCCCGCTCCACACGCACGGCTTTTTAGCCCAATTTCGCGCGTTTTGTTAATCATGTTTCGCTGTTTTCGGTTAACAACTTTGCATTCAATCGGAATGCCATTTGCTCTCTTTCTTGCTATTTTTGTTTACTTTTCTTTCCACGGAGAACGTGAGTTGCGTGCACTGAGAGAAATTTTGGGTTGGTTATGAGGTGTTTCTGCTTGAAAAACTGCATTTTAGTTTGAATTTAACTTTAAAAATATATTTTCAACTACTTTTTGTCTTAATTTGACTTTTCTTTCTTTCTTGCTATTTTTGTTTACTTTTCTTTCTGCGGAGAACGTGAGTTGAGTGCACTTGGAGAAATTTGGGCTGGTTTTGAGGGTGAATTTTAGTTGGAATTTAACTTTAAAAATATATTTTCAACTACTTGTTGTCTTAATTTGACTTCTCTTATTAAAAATATAAAAATAAAAATATGTTTAAAATTAATTTCATGGAATTTAGGTATCTAAATGTATTTTTTTCCTCATTACTTCCACTGTTTCCTTTGTTTTTCTCTCTTAACTTTAATTTCTTGGCAACTTTTCATTTCTGTGTGGAGATATTTTGAGAACGCTTCAAATTTTGTGGCGGTGAAAGTTGTCCCCCCCCACCGCTGCCCCAGTCGATGTCCGAATCGGAGTCCGAATGCGCGAGTCCAAGGCGCTAATTGAGTTGACGAACAGCAAGTTCGTGTGCGCAGTCTTTCGTTTGTCGTGTGTTGGTTTTGTAGGGTTTTCGGCTGATTTTGTGTGTTTTTTTGTGTGTTTTTTTTGTTGTTTTTTTTTTGTTTTTTTTTTTATTGACTTACCGCAGAAGGGAATGCCCTCGGGCACCCACTGGCCCTTGTCGCAGACACGCCGCGCCGGCCCGAGCAGCTCAAAGCCGCGCTCACAGCTGTAGGAGGCCACCGTGCCCTGGGTGAGATTCGCGCTGGAGAAGACCACGCTGCTGTGCGCCGGTGAGCCCGGGAAGCTGCAGCCGGCATCTGGTTGGGAAGAGAGAGAGAGAGAGGAGAGAGAGAAGAAATTAGTTCAGGTTTCCAGGTAATTACAAGGAAATGATTTTTGTTTAATTAATTTTCACCATTGGGTGCTCGCTAAGGGTGCTTCCTCAAGCATTTCTTAGGTAAAACTTGTATTTAAATATTTCTTATTGTATTTAACAAAGAAATCATATTTTTTTATAGTTAACCAAGTCTTTGAAAATAATTAAACAATACCGCAAACTAGCTAAAAATCCAGCCTAGATATTTGTCAATTAAAAATACCAAAGATCTTCTGGCCTGGACAACCATTTGCCATTATTTTTTATTGGCTCTGCCTTGTCAGAGGGTTGTGTGTCCGCCGCATTTGATTGACAATTAAGCCAGTTCCGTTCCAGTTTGATCACTCGACGACGACAACGACGACGACGCCTGGCGAAAAATCTCTGGCATTCCGCCGTCAGATTGCAAAACGTTCTCTCAACTTCGGTTGTTATGTCTGAGCTCTGAGCTGCCGCCGTTTCTGCTGTTGTCAATGCAAAGCGTGAGAAAATTGCCACAACAAAAAAAAAAAGAATAAAAAACAGATAGAAACAGCCATCAATTTAGTTGTAGCTGCCGCTTGTATCTTTGTATCTTTGTATCTCCATGTATCTATGTATCTATGCAAAAATGCGAGCCAGCCGTGTGCAATAATCAAATGTGTTGCTGCCGCTGTGGCAGCTTCGTATGATTAGTTATTCAATTGAGCAGTTCCCAGGCCCGGACTGGCCAATGTCATGAGTTTGATACATCCCCAAGAGTCGATGGGATGCACAGAGGGAAATATTTTGGGGGAGAGATATTCGAAAATCAAGAGAGAGACTTGGAAGGCAAGAAATAAATCATAAGCTAAGGGTAAGTTGGAAATTATTTAAGTTCCAAAGGGATTGATGTAAAAAATAATGAATTACATCTTCCAGAGTCTCTGCTGTTTGTTTTTTAATTATATCTATGAATTTTATACATGAAATCTAATATGTAATATATAAATGATAAGCATTTGCAATTTATTTCATACTCCAGGTAAAGTCAATTAATAATAAATTGAATAAATTCCAAATAAATTTCTTTTTGAGGCCTAAAATATGCGAAACCTGCCTAGAGAGTTAATAAGTTAAAAATATTCGTTACAGCAATTATATTTATTTTTTTTTGTGAATAATGTTCTTTAGTTTGTATAGAGAAATAAAATAAATATATTTATAAACATTAAATATCATTTAATGTACAAATTTAAATATTAAGACTACTTGTAATATGCTACAGATTGAAATTGAGTCACAAAAATTGCTTCATTTTACCCAAATTTGTATATAACTTAAGCCAAACTCAACTTAACTTATTTCTAGAAAATTTAAGCTTAATTTAAGCTTAATCCATTACCCTTTCTTTTCTCTCAGTGTGCAAATCGTTCTTGGCTTGGAGCTGTTAAGTGCGATTTTGCATAATCAGCGATGAGGAATGAGGCTCGGAATGAGACTCGGAATGGGATTCGGAATGGGAATGATTAGAGAAGGGGCTAGCTGGTTGCCGACTGGCTGCCTCTCTGGCCTGGCTGTCAGTGAGGCATGCCATAAATGGTCGAATAACTGCAACATCATTTGACCAGCAGCAGCAGCGGCAGTGCAACTTTCCAAGCAGCTTCCATCGAAACACGTCTTGCTATACATTTTTCCAGATGCTTCTTATACAATTCCCCCCTTCCAAATGCCAGTGCAATTTCATCATAACGGTCTTGCTGCTCATCAAATGCCATAAAAGAGAACCCAGAGATACAGACTCCAGGGAAGCCAAAACTCAAACAAAATCTAATTAGTTCGGGCAAATTGAAATTAACAAAAAACGCCAGCCAGACTTTAGCCGAGTCATTTGTCATGCAAGGCAAAACGCAAATTAAGAAATCAAGTTCATGAGGCATTTTCAATTTCGGGCCAGAGTTTTCGCTTTAGTTTCGGTTTCGGTTTCGGTTTCGGTGTCGGTTTCCGACCGAGTGTACCCTGAGAAGCAGCCGAGGGTAATGACGATTCCAACTCCCACGCTGTGCGTCAAAAGAAACCGAAAACTGAAAACAGAAAAACTGAAAACCGAAAGAAACACCGACCGAGATGCGATCGTAGGACCGAAAGGTTGCCCAGCCGGCCATGCATGACAATGTGCCCCAAAGAGATGCCTCAAAAAAAGTGGGCAAAAAAAAGAGGCAGGGTAAGGTAAGTAAAAAAAAAAACAAAAAATTGTTAAAAAAAAAGTGCAAAGGCAAACGGCAGCAAGCAGCAACTTGTTGCTTTCATTTGCTTTCTATGTGCGCGAACTCAGTGAAAGTGATACCCCACACACACACACGTAGATAATGCCACAATGAAAGATACATCTGAGGCACGCCAAGGCGGCATTGACAAAACAACGGCAGCGATTTGTAGCAACAAGCTACACAAGTGTGTGTGTGTGTGCACGGATTAAAATCATCTAATAATCATTATGAGCATAATAACCGTTATGATTTCCAACTTGTTTCGGACATGGTCCGTTCGCCATTGTTGTTGTTGTTGTAACAAATTACCCATCAACGCCTCGGCCAGGCCTTTATTATTTCTTCTCTGAAAATTGTGTACTCGGAGTGTTATTTATTTGTATTTCTTTTTTAAGGGGTAAAAAGTGTAGCTCGCCAATCAAAGAAAATTTCAAGAGAATTTAATAAAGGAAATGGGAAAAATGATAGAAAAGCATAAACAGCTTGAGAGGCTTAAGAATATATTCTTTAAATAATAAAAAAACGAAAGCTGTAAGTAATTTTAGAGGAGATTTTGTCAAGGCTTTTTTGTTAAACGTTTTTTTTTAATATAAAAATTAACTTGCTTATGATTTTGTTTAAATTTTAATTCAAATTTAATTATTATATAACAGTATTATTATATTTATAATAATAGATAAGATTCTCTTAGTATTATTTTTAATATTATTATAAATATTTCAATTTTCGTGCCAGAAATATAAACCCCTACACATTTTTTTTATAAATTTCTCTAAAATTGCATTACTTTTGGTATAAAAATTCCCCAAAAAAAAACCTTACCCCAGCTTATCCCTTATTCCCTATTTATATTATTATACAACCCAACTCTTATTAGTGGCAGGTTGCATTTCCGCTTCGCCAGCTGAGGCTGCGCAGGCGCAACCTGCAACCTGCAACCTGCAACCTGCAATTCCCCAGCGCCATTAACGCCGCGTAGAAAGTTGGCTGCTTTGGCTAATGGTGACCCCCACTTGCGCCCAGCTCCAGCTCCAGCTGAAAGTCCCAGGCCCAACCTGCGCATTAGTCCCCCGTCCTTGCCTCCCTGCCACATTCCATGCCAAAGTCCGCAATTTGCGTATGTCGGCTAATTTCATTTTAAATGCAAGTCCACACCTGGCGGGGATGGGGGTGATGAGAGGGGGATTGCATGGGTATGTGGCATCTTCGGGACTGCCCTGGGGTGTGGCTTGCTGGCTCGCCGAGGCGCAAATGTCTTGTGAAGCTCTGGGGCATTGTTTCAACAGTATTTAGCATTGCCACCACCGCCGCTTATTTACTTTTTTGGGGCCTCATTTAGAGACGACTCCGGCGAGCTTGACCCCGCTAATTACGGGAGGGGGAGCCGAGAGAGAGATGGGTTTTCTGCAGCACTGTGCACTGCAATTCTGGGACGTCATGCGCTGATTGCTAAGCGCCTACGCTTCGGCGATTGCTCCGCAGCTGGCTAAGGTAAGATAATGTCTGCCGATCTTACCAATGTTACGAGAGCCCAGATGCGGCTGTGCTTTGCTTTTTTTTTGTGTTTTTTTGGGGCGGAAAGTGCAAGTGGCAGGCCACAGCTCGATGGCCCAATTGCGATAAGCCAAGGTATTTCCCTCAAACGAAAAAATTTCCCTGCTCTTCTTTTTTAGATGCTAAACATTTTTCTGTGGCCGTTCTAAGCCGGTCTTGTCGAAAACGGTGTAAACCGTTAGGCCATCATAATGACCAAGATAATGATGATGATGATGATGATCGGGCCGGGAGAGCCGCTGATTGGTTTTGGATTTACATAAATTGGCGCTGGACTTGTTCTCCCGCCGAACTCGTCTCCGTTGCCGTTGCGGCTGCTTCTCTTGACCCAGTTAGCAGCCTTTTCTGTTTATGTATATATGTATATATATATATTTTCTTGTTGATTTTTTTGTCGATTTAGTTTTTTGGCTTGGCTTGCTGGCCAAATTAGTAGAACCTCGTTAAAATCGCACACAGGCACACACACACATCGAAGAAATATTTCGCAAGTGAGTCGCTTTTGCGCAATGTTTGCTGCTATTGTTGTTGTTTTTGTTGGCGGATGCGCCTGGCCAGACCGAGACTTGTGCAAATCAAATGCAAGTTCGTTGCTTAAGTCTTTTGATTTGAACTTCCGCCAAGTGCCAGAGGATCTCTCTTGACCAGTTACACAGAGCGCAAACGGGAGGGGGCGAAGAGTATAGAGAGAGAATTTAGGAGAAAAAATTTAAAAAAAAATTGTAAGTTCTGGTATCAAGTTCGTTGCCTAAGTCTTTCGTTTTGAGCGGTTTTTTTTATAGGTAAAAAGTAATTTTATTTAAAAGATGCTCAGAAACTCCAATGTATTCTAGTTTTTAAGGGTTATAAGTGAAATTTAAGCTTTTAATTTATTATTAAAAGATTAAACAATAAGGAAGTAAGGAAAGTTATTAATAAAAATTCTAAAAATTTTTAATAAAAGACTTTTAAAGACTAAAGTCATAGTGAAAATGAATGAAAGGAGAATAAATATATCTGTATTTAGAATATTTTATATATAATTCATTTTATTTTATAAAGAAAAAAATATATATTTGTAAGTATTCAATTAAATCTCTATTTAAGAACATTTAAGAAGCTATCTTTTCTTTCTTTAATTAATTATTCCTTTACAAAAATAACCTAGTTTTTCCCAAATTTATTTTTCCCTCAATTATGATCTTAAAACATATTTTCTCTCTGAATATTTCCCATTAAAAGGCACAAAATATTTTCCTAGTGCAGTTCCGATTCTTTTGCAGGGCATCTGCCAAGACGACTGCCCCCTTGGGGGGGCTTCTGCTCGGCTCGGTTCTATTCTGTTCTGTTCCTCCCTAACCATTAGCTGGTTCCTCCTGCCTTTCGGAATTAATTGCGCATAAAAATTGCCCATCATGGGCATTAAATGAGACATCAAAGACCGTCTGCCTGGCTGGCACACACATGTGCCAGCTAGTTGGCTAAAAGGTAAGAGCCAAGAGCTGCTGCTAAGCGTATTAAATAAACATGCGCTGTGCCCGCTCCGCTCTGGTCTTTTATGTAACGGTAACGACACGACGGGCCAGCAACAATAAATTTCAGGCGTAAACAGTTACGTAAAAGAACAAAAAAACAAGAAAAATACAAACAAATACTAACACATAGAACCCGGTGGAACCGCCACATCTCTGACAGCATCGACAGCATCGGCAGCATCTTTCACCTGACGATGGGATATGGCCTGGCATGGGCCCCTCCCACTCCGCTTGGCTCTCTGTAACAGGTTCGATATGATTTTGCGGCACTTTTGCCGCAAAGGAAACGCTTGATTGCCGCTTCTAAAGCAAGGCCAAGCAACGGCAATCGAACGGACAGAGCGACAGGCGGACGGACTCTTGGCAAGCGGCGCAAGCCATCGACGACATTGACCGACGACGACGACGCCGATGCTGGCTGCTGGCAGATCTGCTTGGGAGCCACGATCTGGAAGAGCGGCGCGGCAAGTGGGAAAGCGGAAAGCCATCGTCGTCGTTGCCGTTTGCCAGTTGACCGCATTCCAAGCTCCGGCCAGCAAATCAATGTGCAAGCGTAGAGCCACATCTCACCAGCAACAACACAACCAGCGGAGACAGCAAAAAAAAGCAGAATAAAAACACAAAAAAAAAAAAACAGCAAATGCGTCCTTCTCTTTCCTGCACTGCCACAAATTAAGTCAAAGAAAAGTCTAGGTTCTAGGCAATAATAAAAAGAGAAATGTTAAAATAGATTTTATAAAATATAAAAATAAAATATAAATATATATGTTATATAAAACTATAGACAAAATGTCACTTTAAAGCCATGAAATATGCTTTTGATCTGGGCTAACATCTGACATATTTAATTATTTTTTAAATTTATTTATTACGCCAATGGTTCATACTTAACTGGTTAGAAAACTACTTTTTAAACTCTATTTTGAATGTTTATATTTAATATAAATAATCTATATTTTTTATATATATTTAAATATTTATTTTTTATATATTTTCTTTCTAAGACAAACCTTTGTTTTTGGTACTTTAAATAGCTCTTAAAAATAACTGGTTAGAAAACTACTCTTTAAACTCTATTTTTAATATTTATATTTCATATAAATAATCTATTTTTTTATATATTTTTAAATATATATTTTTAATATATTTTCTTAATAAGAAAAACGCTCTTTTTCGGTATGTCAAATAGGTCTTAAAAATAACATACATCAAACTGATATATATCAAACACAAGCCCACTACAGAAATAAGTTTACAGCTTTTATTTATAATAAAAAAATACAATTTGATACCAAAAATAAATACGAAAGGTTTTCAGATGTTTTTTTTTACCTCTAGAAAAAGGTTTATCCCTAAACTCTTATAAATTAAATATCCCCAAATTAAAAAAACCCCTTTGAACCCCCTTGAAAATATCTTCCGAGAAGCATAACTTCCCTCCAAATATTTCCCCTCCTCAAAACCACAATTGCTCTCAGTGTGCGTGTCGACTGGCAAAACTGGGTCACTTCGGCCCAAATGCAGTTTTAGATAGAATGCGATCTTGGGCGAGTGTGTGCCTGTGTGTGTGTGTGTCTGTGTGTGTGTTTGGCAGCTGCGAAACACCTGCAGCAGCCACTGCTGCAACTCGTGCCACAGTCAAGCCTTCGCTGGAAGTGATCGCTGTGGCTGGAATGGCTGGGGCGGAGCACTTAGCCGTCGCCCACTGTACACAGCATTTGCTCTTCGGATTTTCAGATGCGTTCTCGTTTGCAGTTTGCTAATTTCCGCCAGCTTCTGCGGCTTTTCGGTTTTGGGTTTTCCTTTTCAGCGTTGTTTTTTTTTAATTTTTTGTGCTTAATTTGCTTTGGCTGCTGCTGTGAACATTTTCAATGCTGTGCTGGCTTTGGTTTTTTATGGCTTTTCATGGGGATTTTGTTGTGGCCGAAAAGGTGGACAAATACTAAGGCTAATCTCTGGGCCAGTAGTAGAGACCATAAAAAGCAACAGAAATGGAAAATGGAAAATGAAAAAATAGGAAAATGTAAGAGAATAGAATAGGAAAAAGGGTAGAGAGGGGAAAACAACAGTTTACAAGGCAATTTGCATAAGAAAGGAGAACACGGGAAAAAAAAGAAAGAACGAAACGCATTAAAATAAAGCCGGCGATCGTTGGCCGTTCTTCTTCGTTTTTTCGGCCTTTCTCTGGGTGCCTCTTTCGGGGTTTTCTGGTTATTTCTTAAAACTTTTGTCAACTCTTCTATGCAAATGGCCAGCCACAAATCAAAGCTTGGCCCCAATAGTCCATGGAGAGGGGGGAGAGGAGCTAAGAGGAGGCCCCAGCTTTGTTGTTATGAATATTTTCACCCGACAAATGCCGCTGGATTATAAAATCGATATATATATTTCCCTGGGCATTTTGGAATTCCACTTTTGGAATGGCTTTGGCTAGCTTTACCGCTACCCAGGCCGGGCATTACGACATCAAAGAAGAAGATCGAGATTGAGTTTGAGATTGAGAGGAAGATGGAGGTGGAGTTGGAGTTAGAGTTGAAGGAATTTCCCGAGAGCAGGTGGACCAACACATACGAGCATAACTGTGGCTGCTCTCCTATTGATTGGCCTGCAGCTGCAGAACTGGCAACTCATCCCGCCGCGGAGGAGCACTTCCGAGTGCGGTAAGGAGTCGGAGGAGCAGTCATTGAACCTGAAGCCTACCGTCGCCTTCGTCATGATGAAGATGGCGCCATCGCCCCTCCATTTAGCGAGCAAGCGGAACAAAAGCAACACCATCATCATGATCAGCAGCAGCAGCCACATGAGCAACATGAGCAACATGAGCAACATTGGCTACATGGCGAGCTAAGCAAATTGCAATTTCCATGCGTTGCCTGCCACAGCCGCATCCATGTCCATGTCCACGTCCCATGTCCGCAATTAGGTAGCCGGCCCCATCATAATCTATGGTTATTGTTATGGCTATTGTTAGTATAAGTGTTATCGCTATCGTTATGGCTAAAATATATTGAAAAGACTGAGGCGGAAAATGCTGAAATAAACCTCAAAATGGTGCCTGGCAGTGCCGCATGATTCATAAAGAGATAGAAGTTTGATATTACTTTTATAAGAAAATAAAAAAAATATGAAAGGAGAGAATATTTGAAGGAAAATCTTTAAAAAAATTAAAAAATTAAATTAGGAAAATTCTT
Source organism: Drosophila seguyi (assembly GCA_008042675.1). NCBI lineage: Eukaryota > Metazoa > Arthropoda > Insecta > Diptera > Drosophilidae > Drosophila > Drosophila seguyi. The sequence continues at coordinate 65,955 of VNJU01009962.1, read as the reverse complement.
TTTAATAGGTAGTGTGAAAAGAAGTTCTCTCAAGAGCAAGTTCCTTAGTTTATAACTTTACAAACACCTTTCTTTTCTCTTTTAAATCTACAAGGTAACAACCTTTAAATGAATATGTTCTTTAAGCTAGGCTTAATTTGTACAAAAATATATATTTTAATTAATTTTTCAAGTAAAAATCTTACACAGGTATTTTTGACTCTATTAAACTTTAAATAAACCATCTAATAAGGTCTCAAATAACTTTGATTTAATGCCTTTTCTCTCCCCAAATACTCTTCTATAAACGAATAAATCTCAAACCCATATATCCTTTTAAGAGTGCACTTTCATTTTATCAAAAATCCATGTTTTTATAAATTTAACAACTAAAAAACCCAAGCAAATCCCCCATAGTTATCTTAACAAGCCATTAAATCGCTTACCCACACACTTTGGCTTACTTTTCACACTCAATCTGGGATCAATGCAATCGGTTTGATAATTAACGACAGCTGTGGCAAATTATCAATCACTCTCCCATCGACTCAGTGGAGTTTCACGAGCGGTTTTTCATACATTTTTTTTTTTTTATGGCAATTTGCAATCGGTTTTTGGGGCCAGTGACGAAACGAGCAAGAGCAGTGGCGACCGACACCAACACACAATGGCGTTTAAAGTTATTAACGAAGCAATTATTAATAACAATTTCAATTGTTTGCCTTAGCGATGGCATTGATGGCTTAAAAGGCAGAAAAAAACGAGTCGTGAATCACAGTGCCGGGCCAATTTGCAACAGTGGCAACAGCAGCGTACATATTTTACAATTAATTAAATTACAGAAAAAAAAGATATGTATATGGGAGAAGAAAGGAAAAAGCGCATAAATTCTGTCCAAAGAGCCGCTCTTTCTTTCCATGGCTGGCATTTAAATGCGTTGCTAATAGCAAACAATTTCATTTATTTATTAGACGTTAGTTTCACTTTTCGAGCATTTCACTGGCGACATTAAAATTTCACACACGACGCCGGGCTGGACAAAACGCGAAAGTTGTCGCAGCCGTCGCAGCTCCCAGGGTGTTGCCGAGGCATTTGTGTGTAAAATACATTTAACTGCAGCCCCGCCATTTATGTTTATGGCAATTAAAAAAAAAAATAATACGATACTGATGCAGAGATACGCCGCCTGAGAATCATCACGGCTCAATCGGGCAAAGAGTGACTCCGCTGAATGGAATTGATTGAAATTTATGCCAGAGCCGCGACAGTGACAACTGCCAAGATCTATGGCCCCGGGGGATGAGTTGCGATGATGCCAGATGAGATGAGATCAGTTCGGTTTGGAGATAACGACCGGCGGAGACACTCCCTCGCCTCGTCAAATGCCTAGCCAGCTTTCGGCATGAAATCATCTTGGTTAAGAGCAGGCAAAGCGACTTGGCTTGGGCGTTAAATATCGCAAAGATTTCTTATTTATTTCAACAGTTTTTGGGGACACAGAAAAAATATGGGGATTCTGGGAAAATGTATACAACACAAAACAAACAATAATAAATTATTATTTTAAATAATATTTTAATACAGGGAAAAAGAAAGCATATTTTTTGGATATATATTTTTGAACTATAAAAACGTAATATCCCTTTTTCATGCTTTTGTTTGAATTTTTGATTTTAAACATTTAATTTATCAAAAAAGTTTGTTACCTAAGTCTTTTGATTTCTCCTTTTTTTTTAAGAATATTTTTTAACTGTATATATATAGAATAAATAATTCTGCAAATAAAAATAATATTCTATTAAAATTTGCAGTTAATTTTAAACATTTTAAAAACTCATTTGCTTTGTTTTATTTTTCCAGCAAGTTCGTTGCCTAAGTCTTTTGATTTCTCCTTTTTATTGGGAATATTTTTTAATCTTTTTATATACAGAATAAAGAATTCTACAAACAAAAATAATATTTTATTAAAGTTTGTTAGTTGATTTTCAACATTTTAAATATTCATTTGCTTTGTTTTATTTTTCCTGCAAGTTCGTTTCCTAAGTCTTTTGATTTCTCCTTTTAATTAGGAATATTTTTTTAACTGTTTATTTTATTAATAGAATAAATAATTCCACAAATAAGAATAATAACTTGAAGACTTAATTCAATTGATTTTAAACATTTTAAAAAATTCATTTGCTTTGTTTTATTTTTCCAGCAAGTTCGTTGCCTAAGTCTTTTGAATGCCAAAACAATTTTGTTACACTTTTTTTTCTTGTAGTTGTTTTCGTTTCTGGATTTCTTCTTCAGCTTTTGGCTTTGACTCGTCACTCTCGACAATGATTTACATATATCGAGTGCACGAGCAGCTGGCAAGGCCATTGACAGCTTTGCGCAATCAGCTCTTTGCCTCGGCACTCGGCATTCGGGCACTCCACCCCCCACACGCTGGGACCTCCTACGTGCCAAGGCGGCAATTGCAGTTTGGGAGGAAACGTAAAATAACAAAAAATAAAAATAAAACCAAAAACCGAGAAAAAAAAACCAAAGAAAACAAAACGCAAAAGTTGCGTAAAATTGTCAAGTCAAAAATGCTCAAGTTAAGTTGTGTTTTTGTGTCGAAATATTTTGTTGCCCGCATATATATTGAGCCTAATGAGCTGTACTGTATATATCTTTAAGGGGAATTATATATGATAAAGTTTTACTACAGATTTTACCAAGTGAAATCAAGTTAAAAGTCAACTAACAAGCATAAATATTAATAAATAAAAATATATTAATTATATTTTCAGCTTCAGTTCGATATATATTAACTTTATGCAAGTCTCTCTGGCATCTGGCATCTTGAAATTACATATTTTTTATTGTTTTTATTATTTTTTTTTCTCTCTCCTGATGATGGCTTCCTACTTCCTTGTGGCAAAGCCAGGGTCTTATGTAAAAACTCGCGACCGCAATTGCAGTTGCAGTTGCAGTGGCAGCGGCAAGGAGAGCCTGCATGCGTGCAACGAGCCACGCCCTCCCGCCCTGACAGCAAATTGCTGCGGTTCATTGTGCAGACTCAGCGGCAGACTCGGAGGTATTGGTATCGGTATCGTTGGCTCATATTGCCAAAGGTACTCGCACTCGTGTGCTCGCATCGCTTCTTTCCCTCAGAGTTTCGCATTGCAATTAGGCGAACACGGCGCTTCCGCATCTCTTGATGATGATTATGATTATGATGAGCTGCTGCTGCTGCTGGTCATGCATGGCCCTGGCTGGGACTCCTATCTGTGTGCAGACATTACGTTTCGGCCATTAGATGTTGGGCATGTGCTCGATCATCCCATTGCAGCCAGCCCCAGCTGGCACTCGGCACTCGGCACTTTTACTTTTCTTATTGTCAACAATTGTCTGAGGAGGAAAGCCGCAGAAAATAAAACTTTCCCAACATTACAGATTTGTCGCTGCTGCTGCTGTTTGTTTGTTGTTTTTTTTTTTTGCTCTTTCCCCAAACGAGCCGCGATTGTTGTCGCTTTTATTGTGGAATTGCTACCCAGATCATAAATTTTCTTTTAATTTCAGTTTCTGTATGTGTTCTGTGATTAATTCGAGTTAATTTACAAGATTTACCTTGGTAAAAGTCTGGCCGAGTAAAAGTCTGGCTTGTCAGTCTCTGACTTCTTCTCTTTTTGTTTAATGTGTTAAAGTGCAGAATTAATAAATACATAATGCAATTTGGCAAGAAAAAGCAGTATAAAATAAAGTTAGCAACCATAATTGGAAATTTAAAGATAAGATCTTTGGTACTTTGATCTTAAAAGAGCTTTATTTATTATTTAATATATTTTTGCATAAAATTATGATTTATTTAAAGCTATTTCCACATTTAAAACAATTTTGTTTCTTGCCACTTTCAAGTTCGTTGCTTAAGTCTTTTGATTTTCTAACTTTCCACCTCTTGTGTTCCCCCCTGCTCTGTTGCCACGTGCAGCGGCCTGCGGGTTGCCCAAGTCTCCTCCTCTCTCCCCCTCCTGCTGTTTGTGCCACATTTTCAGCTTGCCCGAATGTTTGCTGACCCAAACAAACATCCGTTTCCTGGCGAATGCGCCCGCTGCCACTCCCTCGGCTCCGGTCCACTTTTGTCGCATATCCCACGAAACAATTAAGCACTTGACGCAAAGCTTATAAAAATTACACAAAAAAAACAGAGACAAGAAGTGGAACTGGAACCCCAACTGGACTGGCACCGGGAGCAGGGCCAGTTTTGCTGACAGCTGACGCGGCCTGGACGCCTTTTTATTAACGTGGGAACAAAATGCAAAACGCAGCCGAAAAACGAAAAATAATACAAATTATAAAAAGCTGCTTTTGTTTCGAAGCCAGAACCGGAAACAAAAAAAAAAAAAAGAGGCGGCGGGCAGGCGGCAACAATCAGCCGGAAAAAATGTATGCAAAAACAAAATAAAAATTAAATGTTAAAAAAAAACAGAGAGAATTGCTTGCTCTTTTTAAGGTGTGCCCCACACACACACACACTTATTAAAAATGGGTGATGAAAGCAGCAGCAGCAACAACAACACTCAGAGAAAGATGGAGAAGAAGCCGAGGCAGAGCAACAAGTGGGATCCAAACGAGAACGAGAGAAAATTTGTTTGCTTTGCCGGAGTGCCGTTGGTGCGGTTTTTATATATATATATTTCAAATACCCTCCGCAAAGTGGGGCATATATACTGTAATACAAAGTTCAATATTTGGCTTGGGAAATTGAGGCCATTGAAAGGGGGTTGTATTTATTAACAACTTAATTTGAGGCGAGCTTTAATGGCTTGCACCTTCGCTTCATTTTCCAAAATTATGCAAATGAGACCTAAGTTTATACGATTCATCCATCCAAAGCCTAGGCTAAAAACAGTTCCCACATGCCAAGGCAAGGCATTTAGGCATTTAATCGAGATAAGCGCCAAGACAAATGAATAATGGCCAGATGATATGTGGGATAATTATGACGGCTAAGAAATAAGTATAAACAAAGACTTGGTAATGAACGAATTTTCGGTTATTTATATGAGAGAAGAAATATTTTTTCAAGGGGTTCTTAGCGATATGAGTGGAGGGTTTTCTTTAAAAACAAAAGACAAAGTCTATTTAAAAGGTTACTGAAGAGGATAAGCTCATAAAGGAGGAAGCTTATAAGATAGGAACTATTTTATATTAAAAAAAAAATTAATTTCAATGTTTCCCCTAAAAAGTATTCTAAAAAAACACTATTTAAGCCAGAAAATCTATAAACAAACGGTTTTGTAATTCCCCAAAACTTGTATCTTCGAATTTCTATTGAACCTTAGGGTATCCCCAATTCGTTGTCCCCTTTATTTTTGCAGCATTTCTTTCTTGCCTTTCGTCTTTCGCTTGACACACTCACCTATATTCTGCGCCTGTGCCTGCGCCTTGGCCTGCGCCTGCGTCGTGGCCAGCGTCGACGCCAACGCCAGCGCCAAAGCCAGCGCCAGCAACGAGCGCGGCGTGCGGTGCATTGTTGCTCGCTCTCACTCACACCTGTTGTTTTACTTTAGTTTTTCGTATTTATTTTATTAGGATATTTTTTTTAATTCGGTTTCTTCCTGCTCAATAATCAGCTCTTGGCACACTTTGAACTTCACTGGTTACGAGTTTCGGGTGGGTAGGACCACACAGAAAAAAAAAAGTAAACAGAGTGCACTGCACACGGGAATTTGTTGCACGGCAAAAACTTCAAAAAAAATATTATAGTTTTTTAATTAATTAACGACGCGACGCGCTTTCCGCTGCACCGAACCGTTCGATGGGAGCTCTGGAGGTCGACTGAAGCCACTCTTCGCTTTAAGCTCGGCTTCTTTCACTTTTCGCTCGCTCTCGCTAGCGTCTCTCTCTGGGCTCTCGCTCTCGCCGTAGCTCTTTCTTTTCTTCTCTCGGCAGAGCCGAACTTGAAGCCAAACCGTCGCCTTGTGCAGCTCGAAAGCAACTGAAAGTTAGCGGCGCCGCGTCGTGCGTCTTGTAAGCTTCACCTGCTGCCTGCTGCTGCGCGGCCTCTGCCTCGGTCGACGCACTTGCTGCGGCTGCTGCTGCTGCTGCGCTTTTGGCAAGTGCCAAGTGCGCCAAGTGCCCCGCTCTCCCCCTAAGCCGACGCCACTCAGGGCGATCTGATCAATGGCCACCAATCGCGGTTCTTGGGCCATCACCACCACCATCATCATCATGGCCAGAACGGTAATAACAACTAATACAGGTTATGCAACTGTAACGGAGCACTCGGCAAAAAAGCGGCCAAGATAGGGGAGATATTTATTGGGTATTCGGTATCGGGTCAGTTGTGGAGAGTTTTCTAAAAAATAACTGAGAAGATGAAACTCTGCTAGAGCTACACATCATATCTTTCAGCCTTATTAAATCAAATATAAAATATTAAATACGTTTCTAAAGAGTTTAAATATATTTTGTGATTTTTATATGTCATAAAATTCGTCTTTAAAAAAATGTTTCTCTTTTTCCAAGGAGAGTTTTGTGTGAAGATCAAGCCTAACTTTTGAAAACTGGTATCTATTCTGTCTTTTTCAGTTTGGTTTTAAATAATATTTAAAGCTTATACTAAAAATTTAAATTATGTATTAACTTTCCAATTTAAACCTATGTAGACTCGTATGAAAAAGTGTCAACTCTCCAAAAAATAACTCTCCAAACAATATGTTTAAAGCTTAAGCAGGGTATTAAATATTATACGAAAAGCTCACAGAACCCATTGAAGGAGGCATTTTTGACCCCATAAAGTATATATATTCTTGATCAGCATCGACAGCCGAGTCGATCTAGCCATGTTCGGATGAAAAAAAAATTTACAAAATTTTTCCCAAAATTTTACATCATGAAAATTGTGAAAAAATTTCGAAAAAATTTTGAATTTTTAACATTTTTAGATAAGTATACAAATTTATTAACCTTAAAAAAACTAGCACAGAAAAGCTGTCCGAATCGAAATTAATGCGTTTTTGACGGAGTTATGACATTTTAAAGCTTTGATTTAACCAAAAATTTATTAAAAAATAAAAAACCTTTAGCAGGGCAATTTTAGTCCGAAGCTTGCAAAAAGATGAAGGAGTCATTTCCGACCCTATATATCATATATATTCTTGATCAGCATCGAAAGCCGAATCGATTAAGCCATGTTCGGAGGAAAAAAAATTTTTAATTTTTTTTTTCACATTTTCTGTCATAAAAATTAAAAAAAAAATTAATAAAAAATTTTGATTTTTAAAAATGTAAGTTTTATTTGCTAATTTGTAAATACCAATAAAAACAAGCACAGCAAAGCTTTCCGATTTTAATTTAGAGGTTTTTTAGCTCAGTTATGACCGATTTTGGATTTATTTATATATGCCATATATAAAATATCTGAATATATATAATATATTTGAGTTCATTTTAAGTGTCAATATTTGGAGACTTTTGTGTAAGAAAATTATGTCTTTCGAACAAGCTCCACATATTAATAAAAAATATATATAAATTAATTCCTTTACCTAAAATCAACTTACAATTTTCCCTTTTCCACAAATATTTCTCCAATATTTATTCCCAGTGTCTCGCTGTCCATCTCTGAGCCGGTAAGTGGACCAATTTGGAGAAGAATTCCTCTATTGGTACCTGGTCTTACCGGGCTTACCGGGCTTACCTGCTGCTGCTGCTGGCGAGATGTGGACCTGGAACTGGACGCAGTGGTGGATGTGAACGTTGCACAATGCCTTGGCGGCGGCAGCGCATTTGCATGCCGCACGAACGGGGCGGAAAGTAAGCCAAATGGTCAGGAAACTGGCACAAAATCCAGATTCATGGATGCACTGCAGCATCTTTCAGTTGCTCTCTTTAGGCATTTTTTCTCTGTTCCCCGCCGAAGTCCAGCGGCCAACGCACATGTGTGACACATGTGGGCCAAGCCAACTGCAAGATGCAAAATGGTCCAGACACATGCTAATGATCATCGTGAGCTGGCCAAGAGCCGGGAGGCAGCTGCTGGCTGGAGGCCAGAAACCCGATCGAACCAGGTGACATCGAATTGGGTTGCGAGCAAAGTGCAGTCGAGCATTCCACACGATCTGCCGAAGAAATGGCGAGATGATGATGATGGACCGGTGGATGGACCAACTGGACAGACCTGAGACGGCGTGACCACTGGCAGGGAGCTTGGGGCGATGGTGTGAACGGAGGTTCAGTGACAGAAAGGTTGGTAGATGGATGGATGGAGAGATGGATAGATGGATAGATGGATAGATGGATAGATGGATAGATGGATAGATGGATAGATGGATAGATGGATAGATGGATAGATGGATAGATGGATAGATAAGTAAATAAATATACAGAGAGAAAGATATTTAAATAGATAAGGAATAAAATAAGGAAAAAATGTGGATGGATACATATAAATTTATAAATTGATAGTTAAATATATAAAGCTAGATGTATACATAAACAAATTCTCAGCTACTCGGATATAAATGAATGAATATATATAGATAAATGGAATGTTAAATATGTATATATTTATGTACAAAGTATATAAAATATGACAAACAAGTTAAAAATAAATTTTTCTTTGCAAACTTCTGGCTCTAATCCTTCTAAAGCATTTTTAAATGGATTGCAATCAACTTAAGTTTGATATATTCTTATTTTTATACATTTCTCAGTTTATTTAATATTTTTTTCTAAATGTACTCTGTACCCCCAGAAGCCGCCAGCTGTTGCTATTTGTGTCACCTTGATCGCCACCTTGGGGCCTCCAGCCGAAAACTGCAATTTTTTTCGGTCATGTCAAAGCGTCGGGTTCACAGATTGATCCATGTTCGATCTTGCCAAACAACGAACACGGCTACCAGTGCGCCCCTGACCCCCCCCTGTTCCCCCTTTCCCAAAGTGTTGTTAGCCAACAGCGAAAACAGGCAGTTGGCAGTTGGCTTGTGGCAACATTTAATTAGAAAATCGCTGGTGCAAGTGGCTGGGAACGGGATCGGGAATGGAAATGGGAAGGGGAATGGAAATGGGAATGGGAATGGGGATATGGATGTGGCTGTGGATGCTCGATGGGCTTGGTCATGAAGCTTCTTCGGCCACGTCTTGAGCTTGAGCTCCTCAGCCGCCCATTGTTACGCTTGCTTGGCCAGGCAGTGGGCTAGTATAACTAGTAAAGGCACTGAGAAATATCAAGGTAGGTGTTTAATAAATAAAATTACAACTTAATGCCACCTAAAGATGGTTTTTAATATTTTTTTTACCATTTAAATAAGAGAATAGAGCAGGGAAAAATGTTTATAAATTACCTACTCTTTAGGCAACGTTTCAATCAATTTCCGAAAGAGAAAATCTGTGTTTAGTATTTTTTTTACTGTGTAAAAAGGCAGCCACTTGGCCACGTGCTGCTGGCTCCATCCGCCGCCTCCTCCTCCTCCTCCTCCTCCTCCAAAGCAACGCCCACCAGGTAACCAGTGACCAGTGTGGAGTGACCACAACAAGGAAATCAACTCGGCGCACGCAACAAGTTCGGAGGAAAAGCTGGGAAAAAGGCAGGGAAAAGCTGGGCCCACTGCTGGGAGAATTTAGGACGCAGCCAAGCAGAGCAAATTGCTGCATCCGAGGCGGCTATCCCCGATCCCGGGAAAGCCAGCGATTCCATGCCATACCTCGCTTCATTTTCCATTTAGTGCTTTATTATTTTTTTTTTAATTTTCAGCCCGGGTCCCGAGATTAATGTTCTGAGTCGCTGCTGCCTGCGGATAGATTTACCTTCCGGATTTCTGCCTTCCCCCCCGGGGGAAAATCTGGGGCCTTTGTGCTCCAGTTCGAGGCAGCAATTGCTTTCCCAAAAATCAATGGGAAACCTTTTCTCATTCCGATGATGAGCTTTTGATTATGACAAAACGAAGATTAATTCAAAGTGATTTCCGATATTAATGAACTGCTGACCCAGTAAATCGTCGTTGGCTTCGATGTGAAATAATGAAATAATGAAATATTAACCGAGATATAGGCGAGATTTTTTAAACTCAGAGTTGGGAATGGGAATTGGGGGAGGGGAGAGAATTGGATGATGGATTGCGGGTAAAGATTGATATAAAGATAATTAAAAGGAACTTTATTGTTAATAAATGTTCATAAACAAAATGTATATAAACTCCTATTTAATAGAATAATTTTTCAAACTTAAAGAAAATTTTATATATACTAAAACACAAAACAGAAATAACAGAAAATAGTCTTAATTATTTTCTTTTCATTTTCTAGCTTAAAGTATTTAAATATTCATGATTTTACTTCAAAATTTCATTAATATTTATAATAAAATATAAATCTCAAATTTATTACTTATGTTATAGACTTTCAATAAACACAAATTCAACAAAAAAATAGAGATTCCACCACAATTTCCCACTGTTAATGCCACAATTCATGTTATTGATTGAAAACTCTTCAAAATTACTCACTAAAATTTGCTTTAAAAAACCACAAATTGTAGGGAAATGCTGTTAATGTTTTCGTAATTTTTTTTGCAACAATTACGCATTGGATAACATCCGACTTGCCTCCTTGCACATGCTTATGATTGCGCAATCAGGCGCCCACAGAAAGTGATTGCAAGGGGGCGTGGCAGGTTGCGCTGGCCAACGCAAGGGTTAGGTTCTCCACCCTCTGGGGGAGCCCCCCCTCCCCAGTAATAGTTAGGAAAATAAACAAAAAGCGTAGACAAAAAGCCCAGTGAAATGTCTGACATGAAACGAAAGTAAAACTCTTGTATTTCGTCAGTGCCAACATGAGGCCTGTCTGGGAGGGGGGGGAGGGTAGGGGAGAGGAGAGGAGTGAGTGGAGCCAACCACCCACCAGATCCTACTCAACCACCAGCAACACCACCCAGTGGGCACTTGTGCTCCACACTGACAAGTGGAGTGCTCTTTTGTTGCGCTTTTGATATTTGCAATCATTTCATTTTTGGACACTAATGACGGTGATGAATGCAACCGCCGTCGCCGTCGGATGATGTCCAGAGCGGCGGGCGAGAGAATCCAGAGCTTACATAAGCCGCTGAGCCAGCGACTGTGTGACAGTGGCAACAATAAACATTGCAAAAACAGAGAAAAGGAAAATCACCAAAAAGGGGGAAAAACAAAGCTGACAAAGAGAGGGCAGCTGCCGTGCACTCGAAATAAGAAGAAACTAGGGAAAATGTGATGAGAAAAGTATACTTTGAGAGTATAAATTTATATATTTTATAATATAATTATTTATTTATTTATTTATTTGTACGCTGTATACCTAATTATAAATTAGGCTACAGTATAGGTAACAGCCTTAGCTGCTGTGGCTTTCGGCTGCTTATACATTCTTATTTTTATTTTTATAATTATATTTTATAATATTTAGACATTTATGAAATATTTTATTTCGAGATTTATTTACTCCAAATTGTGTGGGAAAGGTATTAAAAATGTTCAGGATGTCGTGATTATTATTGAAAGAATTAAAAACTTAATAAAAACAAAACGAGAAAACAGAAATTATAGGAAAATTATATATTATATTTAAATATATATTAAATTATATTTAATACAAGGATTTGCCTATTGATATATTTTATTTACCACTTTTTATATTTCAAAACTGAGTGAAATAAGTTTAAAGATAGTTTTTATCTGGAAAAGTAAATACTGTCGAAGTTTACGGAAGTGAAGGAACAAACGAAATTTAATATTTAATTTTAGTATAAAATATTCAAATGTATTTAGAACTAACACATAATTTTAATTCCATTAAATATTTTATTTTGGTAATTAATATAAGCCAAAAGAGCTGAAAATAATTCATTCTAATTTTAAAAAAAGTATTAAAAAAAAACCTTAAATATCGAAACAAAATATTATTTTAGTTAAATAAATATAATATTATTAATTAATATTTTTATTAATATTATTAATATTATTATTATTATATATATTATAATTATTATTATTAATATTATTAAATATTATTTCCTTCGAGTGTATTTATCAGTTTTAAGCCTCCATTTGGGGCCCCGCGCAACTAGATCAGGTCGCTCTGGACAGACTTAGCGTTGTGGATTGTGTCACCTTAATGGAGCAACCGCAGCTCATTGGGAGCAGAGGCTGAAAAACGCCATCGAGATGACATGTTTCATCTGCCTTGGAAAACAATCATTTGTGGCATTAGCACACACCGCTGGCTGATCCACGTGACCCCTGTCGCGTCTCTCCTCTCTCCCTGCTGCTGGCCCTAATCATTCCATGCCGCCGCGAGTTCGTTGCCTGAGTCTTTCGATTTTGCAGAAAGAAAGAGAGAGAGAGATAGGGGGAGAGGGGAGAGGGGAGACGGTAGGCAGCTTTAGAGAGCAAGAGAACGCGAGGCAAATGACCGGAGAAATTTGCATTTAATTGCTTCTTCACTCCCCCACACACTCAATAAGAGTTCAAACTATTTGCGTATTCTGGCCACGCCGGCGAGTGCCCCTCCCCCCTGGTCTGCCGGGCGCCTTGCCAATTTGACAATTTTATTGATGGCTCAGCAGTTACGTGCCCATGGCCCAACGCACGCACCAGCCGCGCTCCAACTTTCATTTTGATAATGATAATTTAATGAAGAAAGAGTAAAAGGCAGTACAAGAGATGGAATACTACATGATAGTTCATGTATGGAGTGTTTGGAAGGCCCAAAGAACTCTCAGAAAACTTAAGAAATTGTACATCTTAATTTTAAATTATATATAATATTTTACGAAGAAAGTTCAGCTTAAACTGCAAAATTTTCAGGCAATGTATATAAATTTGTTATATTTTCTTTTAGGTGATAGTATCAGATACGAGAAAAATATATGCGAAATAAATTATTTAAATTGCTTAAATTTAATTTCTTTCAATAATTCATTGTGGTTTAACCCCCCTTTTCTCATACTCTTCATTTAACCTGTACAAAACCCATTAACAACATTATTATTTCCATCTTTTTTTTCACAACTTTCGGCTAGTGCTTGCGCCGTATCAATTTCATTTAGAAATTCTCGAGATTCTTTTATGGTCGCAGCCCATTCAATGGCTATGTGGGTCTCCTCCTCCTCCTACTCCCCCTCCTACTCCACCATCAACTATGGGCTTCACTTTCGATCCGGACGGGTGTCAAGTGCCCTTTGCTGGCAGTAACGCCTCGTTAGGCTGCTAAGCGGTGCCCATCAGCGCGGCAGGTGAGTTATTAGAGACCAAAGAACGAATGCCTGGCCCCAGTCCAGGGCCCGGACCCGGACTTAGGCCCCAACCCTCCGAACATGGCTAACTGTTTGCTCAGTTGGCTGCCTGCCCGGCCAATTAACGCATTCCGGAGCCGAGTGTTTCTCTTCGAGAATTATGCAAATAAATTTCTTGCGGCTGCCGGCTACTTATGATTATGGCTTTGGCCGAAAAGTTTCTAAAACAAAAAAAAGAAATACGGAAATTTGTGGCGTGTCTCTGCTGAGGCAACTGCTTATGATTCAGCGGGTCAATAGACGCCCAAAAAAAATCAAAGTTGCACTGCAAAAATAAAGGTGAAGTTGGGGAAAATTACGCCGTATTTATTTATTTAAAATAAATCTGATAAAAATTAAAAACTTTGCAAAATAAGAAGGATAAATGTAATGCAAATTATTTACTAAAAATTTGTAATTTTATTGTTTAATTAACTTTTTTATTGATGCTCTTAATTTGTAAAACAAATTTCAATAGGAAATTATCTTTTCCCCTTATTTTCTTTGTAAAGTTTTGTGTAAAATAATTGTTCGGCTCTTGAGTTACATGATTTCTTAAATGTTTTTATATTTTTTCTTTTTTAAACATACCTGAAAGGTATTTCCAAAACCTCTCCTTAGTTTCTCTCTCTGTAGCTTTGTCAAAAAAAAACAGAAAACGAAAACAACGCCACGGCAATTTCTGTGTCAATAACTTATTTTAGGAATCGGAATTGGAATTGGAATTGGAATTGGAACTAAACGAGGTCGGGAGAAAGTTACCCGCTGCACAGAATCGGGCTGAAAGAAGCACTTGTCGCGTTTGTTTGTTGCTAAATTGACTGAAATTATGATTAGCAGCGAGGATTGCGATTGCGACTGGTTGTCAGCGAATCGAGCCGTGTGACGATTGGCCTGAAAGTGCACTGAGTGCAGCCGAAATCCAGAGCTTGCATTTGCCATTTCCGCATTGCAACGTAGCAGCAGCAGCCACTACCTGCCACTAGCTGCCACCACCTGCTGCAGCATGGAAAGCCACTCGAGCCGAGATGTGCCACAAGGTCAGCCGGCTGACAATCGGGATGTGTCAATTGGCCAAAAATGAAAGAAACTGTGGCTGGGAATGGGAAAAGCAGGCAAACAACAATGCCAGCAAACAGCCAAACAGCAGCTTATCGCGCCGAAAAATCAATAAAAGCGAAAAATACCAAAAGAAAAAACACAAAAAAACATACGACGACGAGGAAAACGAAGTTGGTTTGCCCTTTCAGGCAAATATTTGGGGGAAAGTTGGCAGCGGCAGCCTGGGAAAAGCAAAGCTGAAAGGATATTAATTGTAAATTGCTCCAAGAAAATATTATTAATTTATTAATTCAAAGCTCAAGCATAATTTTGTCATTAAAAATCAATGATTCACACATATAAAAGGGATTTGCTTATTTTGCTCTCTTTTTTTTCTTCAAAAATATTACAAACAAGTTTGTGTCCTAAGTCTTTTGATTTGACCATGACTCATGCAGGGTTTTGCCTTAATTTTAAACGAGAAAATAGCTTCCGAAAAACAAAACAAAACCTTTCTATATTTTAAACTATATTTCTTTCATTGTTAAAATTGTGCAATGCCTGCGAGCGCAATGCAGTTAATATAATTTACAGCCCCGGCCAAAAACTGTCAACGTTGATGACCCACTCATTAAATGAGAGGCTACAGATACAATACTGAAAAAAAAGATGTATAGTATATACACCGAAGAAAAACCCCTTGACAAATGCGTGAGAACTTCGTAGCAGTGGAGTGGCTGTGAAAATTGGCCAAAAGCTAAATGCAAAGACTGCAGTCAAAATGGAAAACAAACAAGAGAAAAAAGTGTTGCCAAGACAACCTTGTGACTTATGACACGGCAAGGTGTTAGCTATAGATGGAAATATTAGGAAATATTGTTTAAAACGGGGGGGAGATCATGGGAGATGAAGGATTATCTCCCTCATTTCCATAAAATATATGAAAAAATTCGTTTAATATTTATAATATCAATATATTAACACAATTTGCTTTATGAGACACTTTAAACGCGGGGCAGAGAAAGTGCTTAGCTATCAAGATCCCAGGCTGACTTTGATGTGACCCGACGCCGCGTGAGATGCGAGCGGGGATAAGGGCAGTTCTGTTGACAAGCCAGAAGAGCCAAATGAGACACAGAAATCTAGTCTAGCCTGAAATTGGCTCATTTATGCTGCCTGCCGATAGCTATCACATCGCTGAGGCTGAGGCTGAAGCTGAAGCTGGAGCGTTTTGGCTTTGATTGAACGCTTCCAGCCGCGGCTCTGTGCCAAATGTGCAGCCAAGAAAGTTTCGTTCTCGCTGGCACTATTTTTTGTGCTATCAGCACACATGCATCTCGAAGAAAAAAATAAAGAAGGGTTTAAAAAACCAATTCGGCGGCACATTCCCCGAATTGTGGCTCTGGCTTTCCACCGACTCTGTATCTGTAACTTGGTTTCTAAGTGCCTCCGTCTCTCTTCCCTGGCCATTGACAAGTGTCACTTGCCTGAAATTACTTAATAAAAGTGAAATTATTCGTATCTCGCCTCCTCTGGCGAACAAGAAACAAGTTTTATGAGCCACAACACAACTCTTTTTAAGCCCAAAGACCGCAGTCATTTCCATGCAGAAAACGAGAGTGAAATTTGTAGTTAAACCAAGTCCACAAATAGCGGAAGTGGTGGGGGTTTTTCTTATTTTTTTTTTTTTGAGTAATTAGTTGGCTTAGTGCTTCACTTGACAATCTTCTGCGGCTTCTCCTTCTTTACGTCAAGTTTGTGGCCTAAGTCTTTTGTTTGGCTTGAGTCTTGAGTTGTGTATAAATAAAGGTGATAAATAGAGTTTCTAAAATATATAAAATTATTACTATCTAGTTTTGGGTTGAAATATATATTATATTTTATATGAATTTCCCCAACCTCTTTAATTCAATTACGCACAGGTATTTTTTGCCTGACTTTTAGGGCTACTCGAAAGAGGTCAGCGGAATTTCTTGTGTCCGAGGAGGATTCGGGGTAACTTTCACTCCGCACGGCCACAGGGAAATGGAAATTTATTAGCGAATTATGATTTCTGTGCACACAAAACCAAGGCCCAACTTGGACCGAGCCAGAAATCAACAAACACTAAGAAATATTTGTTAGGAAAATTTTATAAAACTAAATAAAAGTTGAAGAATTTGCAGGGTTTGTATAGGAATAAGTGCCTACGATTTTGTTTTATTTTTTGTATTATTATATATGTATATATATTATTTTTTCCAGTGCTCTGGGCCTCGAACAATTGCGGCAAATGAACTCTGAGCAATTCAGGGCAGGCCAAGGAACGTGACTGAGAAGCCGCGGCGGCCTTAGCCAGAACCGAGGAGCGGACGAAAGAAAGTTGCTGGATATATGTAGCCCCCCCTTTATTATTGGTACACCCCCCCTCCGACCCTGGGCAACGAAATGAAATGAAAACGAAAATGAAAACAACAACTGTGCAAATACGCAGCACAACACATTTTCTCGAATTTCTCGCAACAGGTTTTTTTCTTCTTTTTTTTTGGAGGCGAAAAGGCAAAATATTTGCTTAACAATTTCTACTGTAACAAATAAATAAACTCGGTCTCCGCTCCGCTCGGCTGGCTGTCCCCCAGGGCAATAATGCACATTAATTGTTGCGATGGATGATGATGAAACTCGGAACACAGAGCGCGGCCATTGTCTACGGAGGCTGCGGACGGCGGACGGCGGACTACGGACAGAAACGATGCTGCAATCGTTGTCACCCACGTAAATGGAGTCATAAAGAAGCCGCAGGTCCAACGAGGATGACTCAAAAGAAAGTGAAATTTTGGGAGGAGAAAAAATACAGAAAATAAAACAGGGAAAAAACTGAAGAAATAACCAGAAAAAAAAGACACCGAAAAAATCGGTGAAAAAAAAGAAAAAATTAAAAACAAAAATAGAAACCAAAAAGTCAGGCATGAAAAGAAATTGTGCGATGACATGAAGCGAAAGTGAAATGCTTTCGCGGCCATTGATGATTCAATCTGCCACGCCCTCCTCGGTTGACCACCACCGGCCAACGCCTCCCCTTAACTCGGCTTGTGAATCAGTTAACACCCGAAAAATGCGAAAGTTTTCAGGTCTGTGTGTGTTATCAGACGGCCACCAAATATTTCTCATACATAAAACCATCATAAAACCCTAGCAGGGAGATATATCCCCGGGTATTTTACAATTCCGATGAGAGCCCAGCGATAAGCATCTGGATTGCATAAGTCGCATAAGGGGCTCAAGAGATTTTCAAGATGTTTTTTGTGATGATTTTTGGATAAACGAAATGTGATTGTTCAGAGATTTTTGGGCTGAAAGTTTGGGCGTGCTCTACGAAGGCCCAATAGGGTTGTTTATCGATTGTAAAAAGGTAGAATTTATAAACAAACAAAAGGTAATTCATCAAAACATAAACTAAAGGAAATGATAACATTCAATGGTAAAATATTGATATTATTCAAGAATTCATGAAAATGATCGAAATTTGCAATAATGCTAGAATATCAATATTGTTACACCCCTTAAATAAATTATAGAATTTAGAAAATATCGATAATTATCGAATTAATCAAAAAAGTTTGATATTACCAAATATTTATTTGAATTTAAAAATTAAACAAAAATTCACAAGTTAGAACCGGAAATTGTTGATATATATGGTTCGATTAATCGATTAATTGCAACTTGAAAATATCGATTTACGTATATTTTGGTTGGTGTATATAGATTGGTGTAAAATTTTGATACATTATGGTTTTATCTATATTTTCAAACTTTATTCTAGGAGTTTCTTAAATATTATTTTAACTTTTTTTATAAGAAAAAAAAAATTCTTTGTAAAATATTTAAAATTAAATAATTTATACATTCTCAAATTTTTTTTGTCAAACTTCTGAATTAATCTAATACCCAAACACATGCTCAAATCACAGCTAGCTGGACTTTGGCTTTGCCTCCAGACTTGGCCACAATCCCCTGCAGGAGCTTCGGCGTATTTACAGGTTCAGTT
This sequence comes from Drosophila seguyi, assembly GCA_008042675.1. Lineage (NCBI taxonomy): Eukaryota > Metazoa > Arthropoda > Insecta > Diptera > Drosophilidae > Drosophila > Drosophila seguyi. Next base: position 47,626 of record VNJU01009962.1, on the reverse strand, counting down.
TCTGCTATTGGCCTCGTGAATTGATTGGCTAACAGTCTTTTGGCCAAGCGGATTGCAAATTGCGACTGAGATTGGCACTCGTAGGATCGGTGGGACGCGGCATTCCAGGCCGTCGTCGAAGTCGAGAGCGCGGAAAGGCTGAGCATTCAAGTCGACGCCAGGCGCAGTCATGGCCATGGGCGGCCAAATGGCCAACTGTCAGCTGCCAATTTAGCCAATTTCCAGCTGGACGGATTGCATTTCCATAGGCCAAGAGCGGCACACGAAATTAAAAAAAGGCCGTTAAGATGCGACGATGCGATGAGATAGTGCTGAGTTAATAATATCTGTTTGATGCCACATTAATCCCGAAATGGGGTTTATTATGGATTAAAATATGGGAAAATTCTATAGAAATGAAAATATAGAATATAGAAAATGAAACTATCTAGTAGAAATCCCTTGATATATACTTTTGAGTTGCACATTTTCCCCTCTTCCATAAGCCAAAGGTCAGAAGTCTCACGCATTTCAGGTCTCAATCGCACTTCAACTTCGTCTTCATTTGCACGCTGTGGATTTGTGTGTTAATGGGTCTCCATCCGAGATGACTTCGCCTCCGTCTGCGTGCTCATTACGCTCGATAAATGCGAACGGCCTCGGAGCGTACTGATTCCATTCGATTCACGGCAAAGAAAGCGTTCCGCCGAATGCCGAAATCCATAAAAAAAAGGGCCACACAAAAAACAAAGAAAACCTGCCCCCAACCCGCCATCCAAAGGGGCCTCTTTGAGGTCAACAATTGGATTCAATTAAGTTCTCCAGGTGCGTGCTGAGCATTATTATTAATTTGTCAAAAAATGCAAAATGCTTTTGCCAAAAAAATATACAGCCTCTGTCACAGATCTTGACAAGGGAACTGAGGGAAATAAGTGGGCAGATGGATCATCAAACTCACAGTGAAAATAATCAATATCTCAAAGGTAAATTTACACTTCAAATTAAGAATTTTCCCTTCCAAATAAATATAAATTTTGGTAGTTACTAATTATTTTCATTAGCTCGTGACACCCTTAATTTATATCTACATTTCTCCTCTAACAAAAAATACTTAATGCTTTTTTATGGATATATATTATATGCCAAGTCTCACTACACATTCAGGAATAAAGCCGCAAGCCTGATGAATTGACAGATGTCCGTTCCAAAGCCGATGGCTGGCTTAAAATTTAAAGTGCAACGCATCAAACGGGGTCCGAGTCCAGTTGAAATCCAAAAGACCAAGACGCTTTGGGAGTGTCGCCCGAGGGGACGCGCCTCGAATTCCATCGCGTAGACAATTCCACAGAAGAAAGAGCCAGAAGAAAGAGCCAGCACAAAGCGGAGAAATGCTTACATAATCTCTGGCCAACTGGCATTAGTTATTTATGCGAATTATCGTGCGTGTTGCATGTTCAAATAAATGGCTAAAGATTTGGCAGACAGAACAAGTGAGTGGAAGCGACAATAGAAGGAAGTCGAAGTCTGAATACCTTTACAGTTTCACTTGAACAATCAAAAATTAAATAATATTAGTTAAATTATTTATAAGTTAATTTTAATTTACTTATTTTTAAGTTAATACCAATTTAATTAGCTTTTTTGTATTAGTTTTTGTTGGGTTAATAAAATCTGCATACTAAGGGAGTAATATTTTTTGTCTATTAATTCTGGTCAATTTGTATTTTAATCCTGCAATATTTTTACTAATATTTCTTTTTAATTTTTTAACAATTAATTTATTATTAACTATTTTTTGTTTTATTCATTTTTGTCAATTTAAACTTTAGTCCTGTAATAATTTTAGTAATATTTTTTTTTAATTTTTCAAAAATTATTTTTTTTTAACTATTTATTGTTTGTTTTATTAATTTTTGTAAATTTTTGTTTTAATCCTGTAATATTGTAGTAATTTTTCTTTTTAATGTTTTAAAAATTATTTTATTATTAACTGATTAGGCTTCAAATTGCAAATAGGCTATTGGCAATAAATTTAGCAATTATTTGCTTATTATTATTTAAATGTTGAATTGAAAATTTCTTATAAAAAAAGCTGTTAAAAACATTAAAACTATTTTTAAACCGGAAAGCTTATCTGTGCTAGTTTTCATTAAACTAAGAAACCCCAACATTCAGTAGAAAAATTTTAATTTGTATTAAATTTTTGACAAGGTGAATTTAATGACAAATTTTAAATTAAAGCAAAAAATGTGTGAACCTTTTTTCTGATGGCCTAGATGACCTAGACAAACTTAGCTACTGATGCTGATCAAGAATATATATAGTTTGCACTGCTTTACTGGTTCAAAACCTAGCTAGCTCTTAGCAAAATAACATTGGAAGGCATTGCTGTTGCATTTTGACAAGAATAGCAAGTAAATAAAATTCAATGAAAGCAAGTACATTTAATTACAACAAATTATATAATTATATATCAAATAATAATAATATAATATATAAAAATATATACTTAACCTTGAAACATCTTAGATATTCATCAAAATAAATAAACACACAAAGAGGCAAAGTAAGAATTAAAAAACAATAAAGACAATCCCTAGGTTTCCACATAAACGAGAAATTAGTGTAAGCTTTCAAGAGTCTGGCAACTATCATCTCGCAACTCTCCACAAAAAGCATTAGCCAGGCTGCGAACCACCCAAGAGAAGAGCTGAACAGCTGCCAAAACTCTCCACTGGCGCATTCGTGTCCCTGCCAACACTGGTCAAGGCAAACGATATTTTTTGGCGACTATCGATGTTTGCAAAAGGCCGTTAAAAAAGGTAAATTAACCATAAAATTATCTTCTTACTTATTTTCTTTATAACCCTTTTAATTTTGTATTTATTTACTATTCAAATATTTTCACTAATTTCAAAACATCGGTCTGAAGCCGGGTAAGCTTTAAAAATCTCAGAATCATCGATGTCTGCGAACATCGATGACTCGCCACCTCTAATGTGCCGAGTCCTTTAAGCCAAAGGATGCTACGAGTTTTGCGCAGTTTGCGTGCGGTTTTCGGAGCAAAAGGACGCAGCAGCGGAAAAGGCAGCAGCAGTAGAAACAGCGGCCGTCGAAGAAGCACAGCCTCTGAGAGAAATCAAAATACCAAAGGGGATATATAGGATAAGGAGGAGTGTTGTGAGTCCTTTGCCTCCCATTTACCGTTCCCTCTACCGTCACATCCTGCACTTTCCCTTTTTCCCGCTTCCCGCTGGGAAATTAACCCACAAGTTTGGCGCCTTTTTGCGGGGCGTTTCTTGGCTTTTACACGAGCTCTGTTTCCGGTTTCTCTCAGTGTTCCTCTCCGGGTCTCTCAATGCTGTTTTTTTACCTACACCTTTTTTTTACAGTGAACTTATGAAAAAGTAAAATAAAAACAAACAAAACAAACTGTCTTGGTGAAATCGAAGACACTCGCAGTTAAAAGTGAGTGCAAAATTTGAGAAAAAAAAAATAAAAACAAAAATTTAAAAGCAAGTTTGCCGGAGTTTTGGGCTCTGCAAGGACCCTTGGATTACCTTGCGGGGCGAATCAGTATTTTGTTAAGGATTTGGCATCGCAGGAGCACCGGTGAGTGACCATAAAAATCGTAAAACACAAGGAGTTTGCCTTCAAATATTTATAACACCAGCTGAGAGCTATTAAAAGATTTGATTTTGTCTTATACTATTTTAAAGTTCAAGCATTGATTTACTAATTTACATAAAAATATAAGTCAGACTTTTTAAAAATATATATATTCAGTGGCTATACTTTTATTTAACTATATTGTCTACCCTTGAAGTGTGCAAGATTTATTTTATTAATTAATTCATTAGCTATGATTTATTTTAGTAACTTTCTTAAAATTAACTTTATTAAATTGTTTTTCTAATAAGAACCTCCTAGTTAATATGAAAAGTGCTGCAACCTATTACTTTTTATTGTGATTTAATTTACTTTGTGCGGTTTTATGTTGACAAACAAGCGTATTTTTAATTCTTGGATAATTAAATTTAATTATTCAAGAATTTAATTCTTGAATAATTAAATTTAATTATTCAAGAATTAAATTTAATTCTTGAATAATTAAATTTAATTCTTAAAGAATTAAAGCAGTTTCCATATTCTCCCTAGTAAAAAAACCATAGTTTGAGGCCGATTAATAAATTACATTGAATAATTAAGCTGCGATATAAAAAGTGCTTGAATTAAATTAATTAATTAAATTAATACATTAAATTTGTGCTAGACCTAATTTTTTAGTGCAATTTTGACAATAAAAAGCAGATTTAATAAATATTTATTGAATGTAGACATTGCAAAGGTGTTTCTATTTGAGAAATATATTTAAATTTAAAAAATTAATTAAATAATAATAATAAATTAATTAAATTAAATAAATTAATTAAATTAAATAAATAAATTAAATTAAATTAATTAATTCAATGACAGGGAAATAAATAAATTGATTGACAGAATATGGAGACTCGAGTCTAGTTTGGGAGAAGTTTAGGAATTAATTAATAATAATTAATTAAATGCTCTTATTCATAAAATCAACAGATTTTTTGCTTAATTTTTCTTAATAAAATTATGAATATTTTATATACCAACACATAATCATAGAAAAATTAAAAATTACTTTAACAAGCTTTAAATTTTTGAGTGGATAAACTTAATCCTCGATTAATATACCTTTCCGACTCGCTTTAAACACAACTTAAACCTATTTCTATTCTTCAAACTTTATTTATTTCCCCCCTTTTGTGGCATAAAATTGTTGTATTTATAGATTTCCCTGTCATATCATTACGGCCTGCCATTATCAGCGCCTTTACTGCGCTTCCGCTTTTATGTGGCGCCGATTCGTTGGTATTTGTGTGTTTTCCTTCGCCGCAAACTTTTCCCTTTTTCCCTGGCGCCCTTTGATGTTTTTTTTTATTTTGCTTTTTGTATTTTTCATTTCCAACAATAGTTGGCAAATGAAGGGGTCAAGACAGAGACAGAGACGTGGCAATGATAAGCAACTTGTTACGATGACCACGATGATGATGATGATGATGATGAGCGAATTGAAAGGCCTGTGCCTGCGGTTTTCACCCATTTTCTAGGGCCCAGAGCGACCTTTTTCCCTCACACACACGCAAAGTGGGCCAGAAATCGAATCATTTTGTGAGGCTTTTTATTTAATTTGCATGCTTTTGGCCAGGGCCAGTCAAGGGTTCAAAGGAGCCTCGAAAGTTGACTAAATTAAATCAAGGGGAAGAGAGGGGCCACAGTTTTGCGGCTGCAGGATGGAGGAGTCCAGAGTTCTGAGTCCTGAATTCCGAGTCCTGAATGTCCCAGTTGTTGCCGTGCAATCTGTGCCGCCGTTCTCTCTGGAGACAAACCCTAGAGAAACGTTCAATGAGAAGCGCTGTTCAAGGACAGGATTTTTACGTTTCTCTCTCTCTGTTTTTTCTACATTTTATTTCTGCCATTTGCCTTGATTATTATCCTTCTTGTTCCCTTATGTTCCCTTCTTTCTCCTTTCTTTTTTTCCCCTTTTTGCCACACTTGCCGCTGCCGAGTTGCTTCATTAGTTTCATTGTTTTAAATTTCCATTCCGAAGGAGCAGCAAGGATACGAGCCCTTAAAGTGTGCGAAAATAATAACAATAAAGGCAGGACATGGCTGCAACAGCAGCAGCGGCAGTAACGACTGCAACAGTGCGGCACAAATGAATGCAACCTGCCACAGCTGCGGCGCAAGCTGCCCGAGATTCCAAGGATGCTGGCGATGATGCTGCTGCGGCAGATGATGATGACGCAGATGCTGCCGATGTTCAGTGTCAACTAAGTGCCAAAGGCCACCCAGGAGACCTATTCGACAGGAGCGAAGCGCAACAGGAGCCACTGCATCTCAGACAGGACTCGGCTTCCCTCTTCTTTCTTCTACGCAGAATCAAAAGAATATATAATATATAGAAGCCAGGCAATCCTTCGGATATTTATTTATCAATCTTGCCCCGAGGCGCAGCCAAAATGAACGCCTTTTGGCTGCTCTTCCTGCTGGCCAACGGCGGCTGGGCAGCTCCTGCCGCCGCCGGGTTAAGCCATCATCAGCATCACCACCTGGAGATTGGTGTGCAGGGGGACACACCCACTTTGGTGGATGCTCCAGTGGTTAGCAAGCAACTAAGAGCCACTAGCACCACCACCGAAGCAACAGCTTCTCCGGGACTAGAGCTCAGGATCAGTGAGAGCAGCACGAAAAGGATAATGATTCCAGAGAGCAGCACCGAGAGGAGTTTCTCCTTGAAGAGCAGCACCGAAAGCAGTCCCAAGGAGGCGAGCTCAGAGCGTACCTTTGCCGGGGGAAGCACCACTGAAGGAAGCATCACCCTGCCACCGAGCACCTCCACTCAAGGAAGCACTTCCAAACCACCGCCAGAAACGAGCAATGCCACCACAGTAGCCGAAGTCCCGACCGAACCTCCAGTTGGACACCTTCCAGCGATGCAGCTGCTCGATCTGGAGCACACGGCGGCCCCTCCCCCGCTGGACAGTGGACACGATGGCCTCAAGCTCACCCGCAAGAAGCAGCTGCAGCAGCAGCACTTCCCACCAGCAGCAGCCAGGAGCAGCAGCAGCACCACCACGGAGAGGGAGATGGAGCGCGTAACCACCACTAGCACCACCAAGGCACCGCACAGCCACCACAGCGGCTACCTGGGACCCATTTTCATGGGCGAGAAGACCTTCAGCGTGGTGCATCCGCTGAAGAAGCCACAGCCGGCGAACCACCAGCATGTGGCCTCCATTGAGAGCCAGCTGAGGAACGGCCAGCTGGTGGAGATTCTGGCGCCGACGGCTCTGCTGGAGCAGCAGGCAGTCACCGAGACGAGCACAGCAGCGCCTGCCGTGGGACAGGGACTTGGAGCAGCTGAAGCCAGCTCGGTGTCCACCACGGTGTTCCAGGTGCCCGAGCTGCAGACCAGCACCAGCACCACTACCACCCGCCTGCCCACCAGCGGCGAGCGCACCGAATCCAAGATCTCCGACATCCAGATCGAGGTCTACGACTCCACGGTGGATTCCATTGTGGCCTCGACCAATTTCCGCGACAGCGAAGGCTTCTATCCGCCGCCAGCGGTGGTCACCACGCGGCCAGAGGCGGCGCCACCGCGCCAGGAGCTGCCCCAGGAGAGGTTCACTCAGTACGTGATCGATCGAGCGGATGTCTCGACCCAACCGGCCTCTGGTGGGGGCCTGGCTTCCCCGCTGGGCCAGCCGGAGCCGGCGGCCATTGAGATTCACATCAATGTGTCCGAGGCCTTTGGCAGCGAGAGCGAGGATTTGGAGTTCTCCTACAGGCAACCGGAGAAGCCCAGCAAGCTGAGCGACGAAATTCTCGTGGTGGAGATCATTGACAGCGGAGCGGATAACAGCAGTCAGGAGGCGGGAGGGGGAGGGTCTTCCGCCGCCTCCTCCTCCTCTTCGTCCTCCGCTTCCTCCGAACCCATTTTCACCTTCCGCAACTCGGACGCGGTGGCTGGTGCCCCGCCAGCGGTCCGTCCGCCGCAGCAGTCCTCCGTCCAGGACGCCGACGAGCTGTTCATGGCCGATCTGAAGGATCTCAAGGAGGGAGGCGGTGGCTCGGTGCCGCGGCCACCGCCACCACCGCCGCCGCCGCCGCTGCCCCGCAAGCCGAGCATCGACCGCGACTCGGACACAATCTTCTACATCTCCAACACCGAGGTCAAGGTGGGCGAGAGCCTGCCCACCGCGGCGCCCAGCGGCGGTGGCGATCAGCAGCGCAAGTTTCAGCTGGAGAACCAGTTCTTCCCCGCCAGCTATGTGGTGGACCAGTCGCAGACCAGATCCGCCTCGGCTCAGGAGGAGGACATCATCCTGTCGCCGCACCACAGCTCCGATTCTTTGAAGATCTATCGCTCGGATGACGGTGCCCCGCCGCTGGATGTCACCTACGTGGGCGAGTCGGTCATTGAGGTGGAGCAGCAGCCGGCTTTGGGCTGGAGCAGCAGCGGGAGCAGCAGCAGCTCCTCCACGTCACCCCCTCAGCAGCAGCAGCAGCAGGATATAGTCATCCAGCCTGCAGTGCTTCCAGACCTGGCTATTGGTGTGCCCGTCATCGGGGAACTGCCGCCGCAGATCGAGCTCAAGGAGATCGACTATATGCCCGGCGAACTGGGCATGGGCGTCTACGAGAACGATCTGCAGGGCAACAGCATCGACGGGGAGCCGGATGTGATCGAGAGCTCCATTCAGTACGGCGGCGATCTGATAGACGATGGCGCTGGCGGTGGCTTCGATGGCGTCGAGGGCTCCTATCCCTTCGAGAGTCCCGCCCACCGACAGCAGCAACAGCAGCAGCAGCAGGGATCGGGCTCTGGGCTGAGCCACCTGCCCAGCCGCCATGCAGCCAGTCATCTGCATCGGGAACAGCTGCCAGTGGCCGAGATGGTGAATGCCACGCTCCTCCAGAGGCTGGACTCGGGCTCTGGCTCTGGCTCCGGTTCGGGTTCGGGCTCTGCCTCGGCCATGGCCCCGCTGCTGGCCAGTGGCAGGTCCTCGAATGCCACAGCTCTGTCGGAGGATCCACTGGCTGACTATGATGGTGAGTTGGCAGAAGGGCAACCTGGCATCCTTTTCGTCCCTTTTGATGGTGTGTCTCCTTGCAGGTTTCTTCAATCTGTTTGCCGTGTCCATGGGCCTGATTATAGTCATCCTGCCCTCGGCTTTGCTGGTGTCCATGTACTGCGCCATCAAGTGAGTATTGTTTCTTATAAATCGTATATATATTTTAAGCTGTTCTTGGCTTAAATCTTGGCTGGGCTTCGTCTATCTAATCCCCATCGAACTTGGGCTCTTAATTGGAAGCCTTCGAAGTCCTTGGTCCTGGTCCCTGGCTAATTGGTTACGCCTCGTGTGCCGCTTAATCAGCTCAGACGACGTCGGCCATGTTCCACACAAATCAAAAATAATTGCGGGAAATTGCCAGGCCAGCAGCCAGGATGGGGAGGATGAGCCAGGCCACCTTCAAGTTGAAGCCAGAAAAGCCACAGCAGGGACTTCAAGGATGCTGTTACTCCTTTTTTTTTGGGGGGAGGGGAAACCCAAACCCACATGACTTGGCATTCCACAGAATGCACTCAATCTAAAGCAATTTGCTGCCACCACCTGACCTCCAGCTCCTTTCCTCCCCACCCCACCGCCCACATGCTTTCCCAGGGCGTGGCAAATCGCATTTATCAGCCTCATTCGTGGCATTTTATTTCCCATTCGCATTCGCATTCGCCGGCGACAGGGGCAGGAATAGCAACAAAACATTGACAAATCTGTGATGGAGTGAAGCGGGGGAGGAGGTAAAGGAGTGGCAGGAGTGGCAGGAGGAAGCCTGAGCAGGTCCTTGTGTGCCTGAGCACATCCTTTATCGCCCGCAGTCTCTGGCCCATACATAAATCTTGGCCACGCCACCGAATTTCGCTGAAAGCTGATGGGGCAAAGCTGCCAAGGGTGCTGGGGATATATCCCAGATATATATATATATGTATACAGAGAGAGATATATATACAGATATATATATATATATATATATATATATATGTATATATTTATCCAGCATATAAATACACGGCAAAAAATAGACTCAACTCAAAACTTCAACTTCAAAACTTAAAGTGATTTTGTTACTCAGAACCAAACCCTTTTGGTTTCCTTTGAAAGGAGTTTCTAGCACCCAATTCTCTCAGTGCACTCACATGCTCGCTGGGCACTAAATGCCAAACAAAATGAAAGCAGATAGCACAGGCAGCAGGCAGCAGGCAGCGGGATGAAGTGAAGCCTTAGGAAAGACCTCGCGACGTCCAAAGGCGCAACAAATCAAGGCGGCCGGAAAACGGAAGTCACAATTCCCTCACCGAACCCCACATTCACATCCTCATCCTAGGATGATGTAGATGCCAGGCAGCTAACAAGGCAGCTGTTTTAAGAAGGTGATCCCTGGTCCTGGAAACCGGGACAGGAGGCCGCAGGAAAAACGCATAAAACGGAAAATGGCAGCCGCAAACGTAGCCACCTCGCACTGGCTTCAGAGTCAAAATAAAAAAAAGGGAAACACACACAATTTATTTGCCTTATTCCTCGTCCTTGCGGCAGGACACTGGGCGGGGGCCTTGTGTCTGGTAGGAAATTGCACAATAAACTCTTGAGACGAGAAATTAGTTGTGCGTGTGGCTCGTTTCGGCGGCTTCCCAACTCGAAATTTGTTGAGTGCCAATAGCATTACGAGAGTTACGACACAGGACGTAGGCTCGCAGGCTCGCAGGACGAAGTCCTGGCAACGACAATGCCTATACACAACCTTCCTCGCCAACTTTCCCATGGAAATGCTTAATATTTATGGCGCAAAATTCATTGTAATTTCCATTGTCGCTGGGCAGGAGGCGGCGGCCAGATACTCGAGAGGCAAACATTATTCTTAGGGTCCAGGCCTAGGGAAACAAGGACATTCCGGCAGAAAAAATTATAATGAAGCCGGTCGATTTCGTAGAAAAAATCATTTGTTATGCTTTTCCTCGAGTTTCGGTCATACATTTAATCGAAACTCTTGGATATGCCGCAAAATAATGATGGAAACAAGGAAACTTGAAACATAATTTGTTTTGAGGATTTTTTTACCAAGTAAAAATATTATTTAAACAAGTTTGTAGCATACTTTGGGACTGTTTTTTTTAAGATTTTCAAACTCTATACATTTTTTTGGAATAACTTTTGAACATTTTAAAACAAATTCAATTAATTTCTACCCGGGAAAAATGTTATTTAAACAAGTTTGTAGCATACTTTGGAACTGCGTTTTTTAAGATTTTCAAACCTTAGCATACTTTGGGACTGTTTTTTTTAAAGATTTTCAAACCCTAGAAATTTCTTTGGAAAAATTTGCAACTTGAAACATTATTTGTTTTAAAGATTTTAAAACAAATTCTATTAATTTTGACCAACGAAAAATGTTATTTAAACAAGTTTGTAGCATACTTTGGGACTGTTTTTTTTTTAAGATTTCCAACCTTAGGAATTTCTTTGGCATAACTTTCAGGCTCTCAGTCAAAACCCTCCAAGTATAGATTGAAATGAATCGAATTGAGCTCACTGGCGGTGGCTTATGTGCGCCTCCTTGTAACCACGTAACTTTGGCCACCGAGGGCATCGTCTGGGTAATTGCAGTCAGCCGCAAAGTAGGCAACAAAATGTTAATTTGAGTCGCGGCATCATTAGAAATGCATTGGATTTTGAAGAAACTCTCTGGGCGGGAGCCGGAATGAGCTCACCGGAGCTCAGACCGACTGCTTAACAACTTTGGCACCTACAGCAGCAGCCACAGCCATCGTCTCGGGCCTTAGTCTTGTGTTTTTCCCAACTTACACTGCGGGAAAATGTAAGCAAAATATATTTTAAGAATGTTAAGATATTTATTTTAAGTCTCCGCATTTTATTCAACGAATTTTAAAGGCAACACCAGTGATGGCTATATTTCTATATCTGTTAAATATATTACCCAGATTCCTGCTAGCTTTTTTGACCAGTGTATCCTTTCCCCCCTTGCAGGTATGTGCTCAACAAGAACTCGATGGCGGGCGCGGGTGGCGCCCCAGGCGACGACAGCGAGCAGGGCCAGGACTCTGCCAAGCATGAGGTAAGTTCGCTGCTCGAAAAGGATGAATGGGACAACATCCCTCCAAGCCAACACACCCCCCCCCCCC
>VNJU01009962.1:0-35839 GCA_008042675.1 Drosophila seguyi | reverse complement strand
CCCCCCCCCCCCCACCCCCCCCCCCCCCTGTAACACCTGACCCGAGCTAACTGCGCCACCACCCCCTGTGCGTCACCTTAGCCAGATGAAAACTGTGAAAATTGTGGAAATTTAAAGGCAAGCTCGGTGAATGCAGTTTGTGCCGCTGTTCTCTAGATTAAATTAAGCAATTTTCAAGGTTTGCTACATTTTATTATTAATTGAAGGGGAACATGGTATATTTTCTTGGTTAGATGCTCTCAAAAGAAGTAAAAATTCGAATTTAAAATAGATTAAATAACTTAAAACAATCAAAGAACCTAACGTTGAGCAACGAAATCCTAAATCCTTAAAATTCGAAAAATCATCGTTGAAAATCCTTCATAACTTGGCCAAAAATGGTTTAATTTCAATTCGGAAAGCTTTGCTATGCTAGTTTTTACCGGCTTAACAAATCTACATGTTAAAAAAAAAATTGAAAATTTGAAATTTTTTTCATATTTTTTTGTCAAATTTTTATGAAAAAAATTTTGAAAAAATTTCAAAAATTTAAATTTTCTTCGGACATGTCTAGATCGATTCGGTTTTTGATGCTGATCAAGAATATATATGATTTATGGGGTCGGAAATGACTCCTTCAAGGCGTAATAGTATTTTTTCTTATTTTTATAGTCAAATTTTTATAACAAAATGTTGGAAAAAATTTTGAAAAAATTTCAAAAATTTAAATTTTTCCTCTGACATGTCTAGATCGATTCGGTATTTGATGCTGATCAAGAATATATATGATTTATGCGGTCGCAAATGACTCCTTCAGGGCGTAATAGTACTTTTTTAGCACAAAATAAGCCCAAAAAGTGAAACATGAAGCCAAGATAAAAAATCAAGTTGAAAAGAGTCCTTAAAAGTCTCTAAAATATAAAAAAAAAATTCTTAATTCATTTATACAGTTCCCTAGTTAATCTTTAGCTTAGAATTCCGGTTAAACTTTCATTTTTTTATGTGAAAAACGAGTTCTGGCATATCCTTCGAACGCCATATGAATCCCAAGTCGAGTTGACATTTAAATGAATTCCCCTTTGCCGGTAATGAAATTTCTGTGCCAGAGTGTGTGTGTGTGTTGTGCCAGAGTGTGTGTGTGTTGTGCCAGAGTGTGTGTGTGTTGTGTGTGTGTGTGAGTTGCATTCCTTTTTTAAAATACTGAACACAAGGCTCTCTCTCTCTCTGTCTCTCTCCTGCCCGTCTCTATTGCAGTCCTCTGCCGCCGCCACCTCCTCCTCTTCCTCCTCCTCCGCCTCCTCCTCCTCCCCGTTCTCGTCATCATCTGGCGCTGCATTTGCATCCGCCAGCGCCACAACCACCACCACCACCACCGGCACATCGACCGGCTGTCCGCGGAGGCATCCTCCACAGCCAGTGGAGCCACCACCACCAGCTCCCCTCGGCAGTCAAGGCCGCTTTCTGGAGTGCCTCCAGTTTCGATTCGGCGGCGAGACCGATGCGGGGCGGGGGGATGGTGGTGGTGGTGGCGGCGGCGGCGGCGGCGGCGGCGAGGTGGCTCCCAGTGGCTCCGTCACCAAGATGACGCTCAAAGATAATCATCTGATTGTTGTCACCGAGGAGCGCCACGTAAGTTCGTTAGTCATCCGATCGGACGGAGGTCCGGTGTCCTTGGATGTGTCCTTGCTTGCTCGCGCTGTGTGTGGCTTCGCTCGTCAGGATGTCGCCTGGTTGTTGTCGTAGTTTGAAGCCTGTCCATCCCTCTACTCATCCTTATCTGTGCCTCTGTTTCAGCTTCTTTCTCTGTCCTGTCTCTGTCCTGTCTCTGTGTATCCTTGCATCATCTGCCTGCCTGCGGTTCTGCCTGGGAAATTGCATCCGGAAAATGTTGTTTGTGTCCTTTAGCTAGTAAAACCTGTCCTAGATCTAAGCACTGTCTTCAAAGTTAAACACACCCCCCGTCATTGGTTCGCTTTTCAGTTGATTTAATGTCCTTTTTGGTTGTTTGCTTAAAGGGAAGTCTCTTCTGTTGTTGTTGTTTCGGGTGTGGGCTGTGGGCGTGGCTGTATCCTGTGTGCGTGTGAGTGAGAGCCTCAAGCGTACATATATGCAAATGCAATTTTCGACACTTGTCTGCTCTATCGCCTCTCCTCTCCTCTATCCTCTCTCTTGTATCCTTTCATCCTTGATGTTGCTGTCGTAGCCAATTATCTGTGTGTTTGTGTGTGTGTACAAGCACCTCTCTCTTATGCACACCTGTTCCCCCATCTCTCCATCTCTATCTCAATGCCTGACTCCTCTCGTCCCTGCAGGACATCTCGCGCAACGCAAGGGAGACCAAGATGCACACCGACAAGGACGGCGTCTTCGTGGTGGAAGTGGCACGCGGCATCGACTCCAGCTCCTCGGTGCCCGCAGACTCGGCTGTCGACGCCACCGAGCTGCCCTTTGACACCAAAATGACCGGCAATGGAGTCCATCTCCTGGACGAACACTCGCTGCCGCCGAGCCACGAACAGGTGCAGATCCATGCTCCGCCGCAGGACTTTGCCGGCGGCCATGTCGCCGCTCCCTTGCATCTCATCGAGGAGGCCATCGAGGAGCAGGCCATCGAGGAGCAGCAGTCCGCGCCAGCAGCCGAAATCCGGGCCTGCACTGGCCTCTCGCAGTCGGACCTCAGCTCCACCTCGTCGGGTGACTCCAACAAGCGTTATTCGTACGGCAACCAGGAGCTCTATGTCATCGAGCAGCCCGGCTATGCCACCAGTTCGCCCACGGCTCAGCCCATCCTGGCCAGTCCAATGCCCGAGCAGGAACAGGAACAGGAGCAGGAACAGGAGCAGGAGCAGCCAGCGAGCACTGAGCCCGAGCAGGCAGAGAATCTGCCGGAAAAGGAGTCGCCAGAACTGCCGGAAAAGTCGCTTGACCTTCCGGAAAATGCAGACAAGCAGCCGCAACTCAAGGTGGAAATGGATGAGGAGCAGCAGGAGAAGCCACAGCCGCAGGCAGAGTCACCGCCGGACATTGACATCGAACCCGAGGCCAACTACGACAGCCTGATGAGCCTGCCGGCGCCACCGTCCACGGACGAGATCAACTCGGAGCTCGGCGACTACTCGCTTTTGGAGTCCAATCAGCTGGACAGCCTGCCCCCGCCGCCGCCGCCGCCACCCTCGCAGGAGCAGCTCACCACCACTACGAAGTCAGCGGCGGAGGAGGAGAAGCCCCTCATTGGCAATGGGAATGCCAGCGGACTGGGCAAGGTGGAGGCCGAGGAGCCGGCCACCTTGACGCCACCGGCCTCGCCGCCAGCCTCGCCGCCGCCGCCGCAGCAGAGCGGGATCTATGGCAATGGCAACGGGCTGAGCAACGGGATCCACTCCATGGTCGATGTGAACGGGAGTTAAGAAAGGCGGCCCCAGTGAAAGGTGAGCGAGCAGCGGGGGTTTTTTTTTCTGTCTCTCTCTCTCAATCCGTATCCTCGGACTCGTAGGGGACCTCGGAGAGGTCGTTGTTGGCACACAGGGCGAAGGAAACAGAATACTGATAGAGACAGACACACACACTGAGCAGAAACTTTTTCCACTTACTGTTTGTTGATTTTCCAAATATATCGAGATAACAAATAATACCGATTACTAATAGCGATTTAAGAGCGATTAATGCGAGTAAAATCATAATTAATTGTTTATTGTCTATTTGCGGCTGGCAGCCTCTCCCCCACCTGCATCCACCATCTAACGAGTACTTCAATGTCTATAACTACCATTAAAAGTAACGAGTAATAGTAACATTAACGAGTAATAGTAAACAGTGACGAGTAACGCAAAGAAGTGGCAAGTAACCGAGGAAAAGTAATGAGTAACGGTAATAGGTAACGCGAAAAAGTAACGAGTTAATGTAACGAGTGACGAGTTAAAGTAACGAGTAACTAGTTATTGCAACGAGTAACGAGTTAAAGTAACAAGTAACGAGTTAATGTAACGAGTAACGAGTTAAAGTAACGAGTAACGAGTTAAAGTAACGAGTAACGAGTTAAAGTAACGAGTAACGAGTAATAGTAATACAATTAAAACCGTAATGATGCATAATTAATTAGGCTAATTATTTACACACCAGAACAACAAAATGCCAAAAAACAACAACATAATTGTAACGAAATTACACGGACATTAAATTTACATCCAAGAGTGCGTCCCATGTCCCGTGTCCGGACATTCCGAATGAGGGTTAATTGGCACAGTAAAGTGGGTTTCAAAGGTTAAATTGAATATGGCCAATTTTCCAGTTGTTCAGTTAGTTAAAATTATATTTAAAAATATAAAAAGACATTGAAAGGAATCGTAAGATTCGTTGGAAAAACTAAGCTTTCCGCTGGGCAAGAGATAAGTCCGGACATGGATCGAGCACACTCAAAAAAAAAAACTAAATAAATATTACAAACACACACACAACTTCACAACTTGACAAAATCAAATGTGCCGAACTTTTGTAGCAAGCCAAAATAAAAATAAAAAAACGACAAAGAAACACAATTTACAAGATGAAACGAACAATTTATACAATGCCAATATGGTGATTACAGCAGAACATATATATATATATATATATATAATTATATGTATGTATATGTAACCTTTTAAACCGTAAAACCCAATTAGTAATAGTTCTAGTCAATATATATTATACATATATATTTTTTCTTGTGTGTCCCGGGCTAACGATAGAAGTAAGCAATTGGTAAAATATGTTAGAAAAATGCTAAAACCGAATACTGAAAACCAAAAATCTTTCCGTATATTTGCCCCACATAAAATACATATACATCTATATATATATATGTACGGTATATACACACACCAATTGATAAAGCATAGAAAAAAAACTTAACTCTCTATTAGAATTACGAATAAAAATAAAGTCAGAGCCGTGCACTGCAAGTGGCGCGTTATTTGTAAGTAGTAGGAATTATCCAGCGCCCCCGATTACTTCGATTATTCCGATAACTCCGATAACGATAACGGGCGGCGCACACATTTATAGGTGGAACATAATCCCTGACTAACGATTAACCACTGTTTTTGTTGTTTTCGTTCACGTTTGCTCCAATTGTTTTATTGACAATTTTAGAGAGAGAGGATGCCAATGGAAAAATAAATATTATGAATATTATTAATAACTATAAAGCAAAAATAATGGATAAAGAACTTATACTACTCGTAAATCAAACGTAAAGGTTAGGAAAGCTGGGCGGAAGTTTTTTTTTTTGGTCGAACGAAAACAAAAGAAAAAAATAAGTAAATGTGATTGTTATTTAACCTTAAGTTATTATTAAAATGAGAAAACTTAACCTAACTGAATATGTGTGTGTGTGTGTGCGTTTACTGACAAAGAAAAATAAAAATAAAACCATAAAAGGCCAAAAGAAACGAAACGAAACGAAACGAACGGCAATGGAACGCTCAAAAGCAAAGGCAAGCGATAAGCGATAAGCGACAAACGATTAACGATTAGCGAAAGCTGGCAACTAGGCGGAGGCAAACGGCTAGAGCGGGGCATAACCCGATAAATCGATAAAAATCGATACATGGTAAATGATAAATGATACATGAAACTCAATATTAAGAACGATTGCAACCGAAACAAAATGAGAAATACACACGAAAGCCAAGTCAATCGAATGCCTTTTCCTGGGTCTCTTCGGTTTTGGGGTTTTGTTTGGAATTTTTAATTTTGTGTCTTCGATGGCTCCTCCATCCTGCCCTGGCAACCCTAAAACTATGACTGCAATGCAGAAGGAACGAAAGGAGCCAAGAAGGGATCCAGAGGGAGAAGGAGGAGCTGCCAGCACTTGGCTGGACGTTTTGAATTTCAGCAGAGGCCAACGATGGCTACAATCGCCATCGCCCACACCTACAGCACCTACAGCTTGCCACCATCCGGAGAATGCTACCCTGCAGATGCCACAACGGTTGCAACGGGTAGGTAAGTGTCCTGGGTAAGTACTTGTATTTGCTTCATGGGGAAACCTTTCCAGATCCTAGCTGGTTCCTTGTTACTCTTTTCGAGTCAGCTTCCAGGGTATTTCCCGGGTCCATTCCTCGCTGCCCGGTCTCTCCTCGCTCGGCTTGGCTTCCACTTAATTGCGGGGCAGCTCATGTTGTCTGCTCGTTCCGTTCGGGCTTTAACTTTTCACTAATTTTAAATGGCGCTTCCGAGCGGACTTTGAGTGCGGAGTGTGCACTGGCGAGGATAGAAGTGGAGGACCAGCACCAGGACCAGCACCAGGACCAGGACCAGGACCAGCGCCAGAGCCCGGATCTGATGCTGGTGGCAGCGGCGGCTCTTGTTGTCAAGTGCTGTCCTCCTGTGTGTGCTCGAAAGTTGAGTCGACTTGAAATTTTAATGAAATGCGCTGCTGCTGCTGCTGCTCTCGAGATGGAGCTCCATCTATGACTCCATGAGCTCCCTGCTCCCAGCTCCCGTCTGAATTTCAAATTATTTTTAATTGTCATTTTCTGCGGCAACGAGCGGCGCCTCATTTTCGGGGCCACACAGTACTCCAAGCTCGGACCGGGGCCCGGTGCGGTCGCTCCTGTCGGTCCTGTCAAAGGCAAAGGCCTGGGCTTTGGCTTTGGCCATTGGCGCATTTGCGGCAATCAAAATATTTATGCCATGGACAGTTGATTAACCGCAAACAGGCAAACGAGCCTGCTGCTGGTCGCGTTCTCGTTCATAATTAAAATCAAATTAACCCGCACACAGCATCGGAGCGGGAGGGGGAGCGGGAGCCGGGAGCAGGAGCAGGAGCAGGACCCGGACTCGTTACCAGAAGCGGTAGCAGCACCCCCCGTCGGCTGTGGTTCGTTTGGGGTGCTTGCTATCGCCATAATTTTACATTTCGGTTGGCATTATGCAATTTGTTGAGCCTCTAATTCCCATTCTGTTGCCCCCCCGCCACAGCCGGGTGTCCTTTCCGTTTCACTGGCACACCGTTCCCCCCGCAGACGAGCAGCAAAGCCAAAGCACGCTGCAATCAGTGCAATCGACGAACTGGATACAATTTATTCAAGCCGCAGGGCGGCTCAAAATGAAATTGACATTTGGACGGGCCCAAAAACCAAAGCTAATGGTCGGTCGTCTCCCCCCTCCCCCGGAACGGTGAGTGGAACGGAAAAGCCAGGCAGCCGGGGAGCGAAATTCAAAGCAGCGACACAGATCATTAATCAAAAAACAGGATAACGGCTGACAGATTGGTGGCGAGCAAGGAAATAAAGCCGAAGTTGGGATACCTTAAAATGTTGGAGAAAATTTAAAAAAAAAATGAAACAAGTGGATAGGAACAAGGGAATAGAGAGAAATAAAAGGAGATGGAATGAAATGGAGAGGAATAGAATGAAATAGAGAGGAATGGAATGAAAAAAAGAGGAATGGAATGAAAAGGAGAGGAATGGAATGAAATGAAGAGGAATGGAATGAAATGGAGGGGAATGAAATGAAATGGAGAAGAATGGAATAAAATAGAGACGAATGCAATGAAATGGAGAGGAATGGAATGAAATCGAAAGGAATGGAATGAAATGGAGAGGAATGGGTTGAAATAAGGAGAGAAATGGAGTTAAATGGAGAGGAATGGGATGAAATGGAGAGGAATAGAATAAAATTGAGAGGAATGAAATTAAATGGGGAGGAATGGAATGAAATGGAGAGAAATGGAATGAAATGGAAAAGAATGGAATTAAATGGAGAGGAATGGAATGAAATGGAGAGGAATGGAATGAAATGGAGAGGAATGGAATAAAATGGAGAGGAATGGAATGAAATGGAGAGGAATGGAATTAAATGGAGAGGAATGGAATGAAATGGAGAGGAATGGAATTAAATGGAGAGGAATGGAATTAAATGGAGAGGAATGGAATGAAAGGGAGAAGAATGGAATGAAATAGAGAGGAATGGAATGAAATGGAGAGGAATGGAATGAAATGGAAAGGAATGGAAGGAATGGCATCAATGAAAGGAAAACGATATAAAATGGGAATGAAAGTGGACAAGAAATAGAACGAAATAAACGGGATTGGAATTAATAATAAATATTAAGATGAGACCGGAAACCCCTGGGGAACACTTATATTTAAACAGTAGGTTATAGATTTACGGGCATAAATATATTGGAAACGCTTTCAAAATATTTATAGATTTATATCTACCCTCGGATACCCTTAACTTTTTTCAGGATGCCAACAAACTGAATTCGATCAGTTACCAAACGCTGCAAATCTGCAATGAAATCCGACTGACTGGCAGAAGGGCAGAAGAAATAAATGCATTTTAACTGCGCTTAAATTGATGAAATTAGTGCGACAGATTGATTTTTGGCACGCTGCACTGAGTGATTGACTGACTGATTGATTGATGGCCAGCCGAGAATTTCGTTGAATTTACGGGCCACTGGCCACTGGCCAAAGAGCATAATTGAATTTAATACGTTACACCTCCCCCTCAAAAAAATACCCCCAAACTACACCATATATCGGCCCTAATGGCTTCCCGGGAATTAACTTCATCTCGAATTTATACGCCTCGTTCAGTGCAAGCTCTTGATTCAATTAATTTTTATTAATTCCGGGAAAAAGCCAGCAGCCGGCCGGCTGACAAGAGCAATATTAAATAAATCAAAATAGCTCGCTAAAGCCAAAAACGGTCGGCGATGCGTGGCCAGAAATTTAATTGATTCGAACAATTCAAACGATTTGCACATTAAAAACACCGCTCGCGGCGATGGCTGGCCGGCAAATCAAATTGAAATGCCAATTGGAATGTTCCATCCGGAATCTGGATCCCTGTCCGTGTCCCGTGTCCGTGTCCGTGTCCGTGTCCGTGTCCGTGTCCCATATCCCGCTGTCCCCGAAACCCTGTCGGCATGAATTTAATTTTGATTTTTATTTGGATTTTTATTTGGTTTTAAAACGACGAGCGATTTAATTGAATTGCTCACGGTCCGGTCGAGTCCGGGCCACTCCTCCCCTCCTCTCCTGTCCTTTCCTGTCCTAGCCTGTCCGGTACCCGGTTCAGTCCGGGTTATTATGCAAAGTGGAGTCGGAGGCGGTGCTAATTTCATCGCCGACCACGTTCCCTCCGGCCAGAAATCAAATTAAGCGAGTAGCAGAAACAGGGGGAACACAAGGGGAACGTAACGGGAACGGACTGAAACCGGAACCGGAAAGGGTCGAGTTACGGGTGCCTTGCCTTTTTCATGTAGCCGCAAATTGAACAAGCCGGATGCGGGCTATTTGGACGTACGTACGGGGTGTATTTATGGCACACACACACAGTGCACGTATGTATGCACTCCCCCCACACTGCCCCCTCTTTAGACTTTAAGTGGCATCCTTAAAGTTAACATCCGGCTGCCGACATGCCAAGATGTCCAGCCAAGTGTCCACTTCCGTCAAACGGTCGCCATTTCAATGGAAATCTCAGTTTCAACTTCTCCGTCGTGTTGATTTGCCTAATTAAAATGGTTCGCTCGAGTGGAAACTTGAGAGCAGGACACACACACACACACACACACAGAAGTGTCTAAGGACTCATTCAAATATTTAGTACTTTTTTAGTATATTTTTTAGTTTTTAAGTATCTTGAATCGCCTTAAAAGGAACGAACTTTTGGGTGCCTATTTTCAAGAGATAGATAATTATAATTTAGTAAGTTGATTTATAAACCTAACCTTAAGATATATAAAAATCTTCAGCAACAAGCCTAGGGAAATGGCCTTAGAAAAGTCCAAACAATTCCGAACAATCGTTTATTTGTTTTCTGACCAATCAGCTGCAAGAATGTGGCAAATTGAGGACTTAAGAAAGCGTAGCCAAGACATTACACAATTTGAATAAAATAATAAAGCCGGAGGAGAACAGTCAAAGAAAACTCTAATAGGAACAAGCGAAAGCTCTGCTGATTTAATTTGTTGCAAACAGAAGAATACTATTTAACAAGAAATCACAATAAGAACAATGCAAGAAAGCAAGAAAATCAACTGAAGAGATACAAAAACATGATGAAATTGAACAAATTAATTGGGGAAAGTGGGGAAAGGAAAATGGAAAAGCAGTCAGGGAAGAAGCTGATATATATTATATTGACAATGCAGGAAATATATTTTAAGCCTTCTTTGAACCAAAAAAAAAACCTGTGATTGATCAGAAATTGTAAATGTAAAGTCCTTCAGGACTCAGCTGTGCCTGGCAGCTGCTCCAGCGATTTGAATAGATTCAGTTATTCAAAAATTATAACTCGCTTAGCCACGAGTAAGTACCGGACTTAAACCAATTAGTCAAAGCAACCGAACAGCTGATGTGTGTACAGTGCCGCCCTCACACATTACTTAACAAGGAACAGCAGCAGGACAACAGCTGCAGGATCCGATAAAAAAGGAGCAGGAGCAGGATACCCTGCGTATGTGCATGTCCTTTGTCATTTATCATTTGGTCCTGGTCCCCGGCAACTGCGAATCCTTCAAGCGCCTCTGCCCCGTATCCGTGTCCTTGATGCGGGTCAACGGAATGGGCGCAGTGTCACTGCACTGCAGCCACGCCCTCAGCTGCAGGACGCACACAAACACACACACACACAGCCGGCACAACAAGCTATATTACCCTGTTCACACACACATGCACCCCTCTCCCCTCGCTCTTCCTGCTGTTGTATAATCGAAACCTTCTGTCATTTTCTTGTCGCTGTTTGTTTGCTGCTGCTGCTGTTCCTTCTTTTTTCTTTTTTTTTCTTTTTTTTTGGTGCTTACTGCGTTTTTTTTTACAACTGTTTGATGGCTGCAGGGTATTGCGTATACGACTAGTGGGACGAGACATTAGCAGAAACATTTCCTTTTCGGAGGTTTTAAGGGTTTTTGGAAGTGATTAAGGAGAGGAAAGTATTGCAAGAATTTTAATTTTAATTTTTTAAATATTTTTAAAGCTTTCAAAGTCAAATTTGTATGCAATTGAATTTATTTTATTTTATTTATTTAATTTATTTAATTTTAAGTAAGTCTACCTAAGGGGTATCCCTAGTTCTTAACTCCTTCGACTTTCAACCTTGTTTTGTATTCATTTTCAGTTTTGTTTTTAATGCCAACGTCGGGCATTATTGCATCGTGACCAACGCGGCGTATACGCAATTTGTGATGCCTGCAGAGAGAGGGAGAGGGAGAGAGAAAAAGAGAGAGAGAAAGAGAGAGAGAGAGGGAGAGGGAAGCGAACCTCCACCTGCCCATTGTTGTAACATCCTCCTGCCAGTTTTCTTGTTGCCTTAATGCACCAAAAAATGTCACAACAAGCCCAAAAAAAACCCAACAAAATGTGGGGGGAAAACAGGGGAAAAAAATGAGAAAAAATGAGAAAAACTGAGAAAAACGATCGCCGACAGCTAGAAAGAGGGAACTGACCTCATTTGTGACAAAAACACACACAAATACACACAGACTGCCTGGCATTTAATTGCAAATTTTACGTTCGCTCCAAAATTTGTTGCCGGAAAGCTGGGAAAAACCCAGTCATAATTGCAAAATGCACTAAACGGCAGACGCCTCCTTCCATCGACCCCTCTCCCAGCAGTGTCCTGTTCATTAGCCATCCTTTTTATCCTGTTTTCCTACTGCTGCTCCTCTCTTTCATTTCATTTTTTGACAAACATCGCCAGCAGCCGCGCACAAAAGCGGTTTTACTCGTCTTCCTGCTTCCGGTTCGCTCATGGAAACCCATGATTTTTCCACAACAAGAGGGAAAAAGAGAGTGACAAAAAAGCAAACAAAGGCAACACTCCAATTGCAGGGGCACAAGGGGTTCGGTTCCATTGGTTAAATGGCAAATTGTTGAGTGCTGGAAGGGGGAAGCCCCATTTCGGAATTATTGGTATTAAAAGGAGAGAGAGGGAGCAGGGAGGACTTGGCACCCGGATGCGATTCATCATTCTGGAAGCATTACCAAAACACATTTGCAATTGAAAACCCAGCACAGGCACTACTCGCCCATTTGTATAATTATCGGGAGGGATTCTGGTAGCAGGATCCTAACTGAGGGGTTAATATGTTGAAAAGTTTGCAAAGGATTTTCCACATGGCTGCTGTGGATGATTGTTAATCAATAAATATAGAGTAAGATATTATTTATCACAGAAAACCTGAACAAGTTATTTCCCAAAAAGAAAGATAACATATTTACCAACCCAAGGCACATCTTCCACTTGGGAGGAACCTCATTTCCCCTCGAAAAAGCTAGACTAAATAATCGATAAACTGTAAGCAATGCCGAGCGATTGCTGTTAATTAAACATTGATGTTGGCAGTTGAAGCGACCCAATCGGGGAATAACAATGGCAATGCATTCAGTGCAGGGAGCTCTGAGCTCTAAGCTCCGGACTCGTTGTTTGCCCAACGTGAGTCCTTGCCGGAGAGACACAAACAAGTGTGTCCCGGGTCCGGGCCGAGTCAATTACACAGCTTGTGAGCTTGACTTTAATTGGAGCCTCCATTGCTTCTAATAAGCAAATAAATTTCCAGTTCAAAGGCCTCTATGCGCCAGGCATAGAAAATATGCAGCTTGAATCTAATCCAATTGGATATGTTTTTAGGGGCAGCGGAAGATGAAAAGCAAATACAGGGAAAGGGGAAAGGGACATGGGACAGGGGACAGACATAATTGCCAGCGGACGAAGGGACGAAATTCCAAAAATTCCTGTCAAAAAAAAAAGAAATGCAAGCTGAAATGAAAATATTCCCCATACGCTGCACCCGCATCTCCATCTGCATCTGCCTCTGCATCTGCATCCCCCCGTTGCTGGTTTGTGTATCTAATAGATATGCAGTGACAGCACCTGTATTTATGTGTCTGCATTTGTATCTGTTGCCTGTATCTGTATCTGTATCTGGCACTCGGCATATGTAGCTATATCTGCATTCCAATCTGCATCCTCATTCGCAATTTGTATCTGTATCTGTGACTGTGTGCCTGCATATGTATCTGCATCTGCATCTGCATCTGCCTCTGTATCTGTATCTGTGCATGAGTTTGCATAGAAATTAAATAAATATTTGCGTGCAACTAAATTGGAATTGGAATGCTGTGTGGATTCGGTTTTGGACTCGGTTTCGGATTCTGATTCCAGATTCCAGTTCGCCCTGAACGATTGCAAATCGAATTTGCATTGATGCAAATTCCTGTCTATGTTCCTGTCATAATTATTATCAGCAGCAGCAGCAGCAGCAGCAAGGATATCACTTTTAATTGCAAACCGCAATAAAAACAAATAACAATATGCACATTTTTCAAATGCATTTTTGACTTGGTTCAAAATGGTAATTCGTTTGAATGCTCATTTTTTTTTTATAAAAAGCACGGTTTAAGCACACAATGTCCTGCGGTTTACGGGTTAATCATGCTGACCAGCCCCGGGCAGGACTAAGCACTCTCCAAAAAGGATTCGCCAGCATTTAGCGTGTCAAGTGGCCGGTCGACCATTGTTTGCATTTAGTGGCAGGACGAAGGACACATCGACTGACCCTGTCAAAGGTCTCGCAGTGTGGAATTATGCGCAATTATTGACAGTTGTGCGCGCTTTTAAACGCGGATTGACAAAGGGGGCTTAAGCACTTATCGACGTGTAATCACACACCGAGGCCTTATTGGTATTTATTTTTTTCCTAGCCAGGCTATTGCCCTCTGACCCGCTTTCGGTATTTATTTTGTATTTTTTATACAGTATTATTCAGCTTAACTGGTGCTGGAGTGCAGCATACAAATTACACCTTTGCATATATATGTTGCATTTTTAATTCGGTTTTTATTTATAAGCGAACAGCAAGCGCTTAATTCCTGCACTTAACTGCAGTGTCATAACTGCAGCTTTCGTACTTGCATAAGCATTTAACTTTTGCAAAATAAATGTAATTTGTGGTTTAAGTTATTATATTTCAGTGTACTTTTAAAATATAATATTCATTTAATCAAATAAATGTTTAATAAACTCTTAAAGTATTTCCAAACTTTACAGTAAGCAAGAAATCTGCAGCTATGACACTGCAGTTAAAAAAAACCTTTAAAAATAATAAAAAAAAAAGCAACTTGATTGTAATTTTGTTAAATTTGTATATATATTTTTTTATAAATATTTTTATACATATTTTATATTTGCTATAAATCCTTTTCTTTAATCCTTAACCAAGGAACTCCCTTTTAAAGTTAACTCTTAAGGAAATTAGTATCCATATCGATGGAGCAGTCAGAAGAATGAAAACATAAAGCAGCGTATTTAGCCAAATAAGAATGTGGCCAGCAGGAATGGCTAAAATAGGAAAATGGCCAAAAATAGGAAAATGGGCAAAAAAGGAAAACTGGTAGCGAAAGGGAAATCGTGCTGGCCCCATGCACGGCTGCCTGTGAAGCATCCCAGAATGCGTGTCTCCTAGCCGGACGGACCTTTGCTGCCTGGCAATTTTCCCGGCTTTTCTTTGGCCCCACCCCCTTCTTCACCCCTTCCTCCCCCCTTTACTGCTTTCTCCAGCCTTTCTTCCATTTGCATGCTTCGAGAGCCCAAAAATTGCTCTCCAATGCGTGACAAAGCCAAAGGCTGAATGGAAAACTAGCGAAAGCCGCCGACTCGATAAAAGAAAAGTCTAGCAGGCAGAGTGGGTGGTGGTGCTGCTCGGTGGGTGGTGCTCCTCGGTGGGTGGTGCTTGCGGGGTGAATGCCTGGCTGGCATGCTGCCCTAACGATCTCCTCACGTCGAGAGGCGTCTCGAGACTCCTGGCGACGACAACGAGAACTATTGAAGCGTATTAATTCTTTTTAATGCCAAAATAATAACGACGCCATTATGCCGGGCAACGGCAACGGTTTTCACCCCTCGGAAAATACCTCCCACCCCTCCACTCTACGCCCGACTGTTTTCTGTTTTTCTCTTTTTTTGTGCCTTTCTGCTGGTTTTCGGTGGCGCCGCGGCGACCAAAAGTCTGCAACGAAATGTTTTCCAATTGACCAAACAACGCAAAAATAAAAGCCGAAAACAACAACAAAGTTGGAAAAATTATAGGCTGTCCTAGGAGAAGCCTTAGATACCCTGAAAAGCCTGAAATGGTAATGATTTTAATGACAGGGAAATGGGATATTGTTTGTACATTTTGTTTGTGGCTAATCAAAGCTAATTAGTTTTCCAATTATTCTGGAGTGCCTCAAATATCAACAAAATTCAGCTGAAACTAGATTCTGAAACTCAGATTAAAGGGAAAGAGTATATAGTAGAGTATATAGTACATCGGCGGGAGTTGTGCTGCTTGTGTGCCGATGTGTCCGGATACTTATAAACATAAAAACTGATAACGAAATCAAAACGTCGAGCCAAACGATTTGGAAATACTCCGGACAGGAGGAACAACAATGCTAAAGGCTGGACAACAATGGCCCGTAGTCCTTCTGTCCGGCCGTAACATCAATGTAACGGCCATACAACATTATTATCATCGCAAATGGCAAGTTAGACAAACACATTGAGTGCCCATTTAATGGCCCCCATCCGAGACGGGAACTCCTGCCGCACAGCTCCTGTTCCTGCCCCCTGCTTTTGCCCCTGCCCCCTGCTTCTGCCCCTGCCCCTTCACCGGAATCCGGACCCAACTCAGTCTAGGCAGTGAATCAGCACGGGATGGTTATGGGTCTAGGCACATAATGACCAAGCTAAACAGCAAATGAACTTTTAAACGTATTGAATTGACGTTCCACAGACATAGAGGCTCGCTCGCCCCCCGTTCCCCCCGCTCCGGAGGAGGCGTCAAAAGCACCGCCGGCAAATGGGAGGCTGGCAGGAGGAGGAGGCTGGCCAAGGAGGCATTAATGGGTTGCCATGGTCAGGCCCTTCAATGTAATGTGTGTAGGCCCACGGCTGATGGCTGCAAAAGTCCCCCAAAAGGAATACACAAAGTAGAGGGAGATAGGGAGCAAGGAGTGGGGAGTAAAGAGAGCGGTAGAGAGCACACAAAAAGGGAGACAAACCGAATCAAAAGGATAAAAAGAAAGGCTGCAGGAAGAGAGTTAATGAAAAGGACGGAACTATGAAAACTGTTGAGTAACTTAAATGGTTGGAAAAATATGAAAAATGTGATAAAATTAAATTAATTATTAATTAAAATAATTAAATTAAATGAAATTATTAAAACTAGCTAAATATTTACATAATCACAACAGTTTTCAAAGATGTTGAATTAGATATTAAACATTTATCATAATAAATAATTTATTCTTGTTTAAAATCTAGTATAAATGCATAAATTAATAAATTATAAATGTAAATTAATCCTTTTTGGGCTTGGTTATGGTTTGTTGCTTAACCATTAATTTGTCATAAAAATCTTCATGTAAAAATACTAAATAATATAAATAAAAAATGCCTAAAATGCTCATATTTATGGTTAAATATTACTATTAAGTATTATTTAAAAAAATCATCTATACGTATACGTATCCAATATTCCAATAAAATAAAAATATTAAAAAAATATTGAAAACAAATTAACTTATTTCTTTAAATTGTTTAATAATAAAATAAAAATATTTAACAAAAATTTAAAAACAAATTAACTTATTTATTTAAAATTGTTTAATAAGTTGTTGTTTGTTTTTTAAGTTTTCCAAAAAAATGTTAATGGTACCATTCTAAAGTTTATAACTCGGATTTTTTTACCCAAAAAAAATACGACTTTGCAGCTTTATACATAAAATTAATAGATTTCTTAGTTATGATGTTTCTTTAATATAAATTATTATATTATTTATATTTGTAATGCTATAAAAACTAAATACTAGAGCAGATAAGCTGCTTCTTTGTTTAAAAGTTAACTAATATTTATTTTAGCCACAATATAATCTCTCCAAAGAAAATCAATAAGCAATTTGGTTAGAGATATTAGTGCTATTGCAATAATTTATTTCATGTGCCAAATTTATGACTTTAATTAGGCTAGAAAATGCGATATGCAAATTAGGCTTTATGATTATTATGGTCTTGTGTGAATGAATCAAAAAATAAATCATTAACAAAACAAAAACTGACCAACAGAAGTTAGTTCTCAATGAATACGATATTTTTTTCCCTATAGATCCCTATAGCTCTGGAATATTATCATCCCATTCAGCATCTACCCTGGCAGCTAAGGAAAACCCACTCAGAATGCATATATAAAACGCGTATTTGTCTGGAGCCTGAAATGCGGCGACTGATAACTATTTGCAATTTGAAAATGTCAATTTTCCCGGGAAAATGGGAAAAATGCCGACAACAAATCACAGTTTAAGCGCCACTATTCCCTCGAATTGAAAAGAATGGAAGGCTTGGTCCTGTCCCCGGTCCTGGTCCCCTGTCCCGGTCCCCTGTCCTGGTCTCCCCTCTCTAACAATTTATTATGGTCACGATCGTTCGTCACCTCGTTCGCTCGCTTTATGGTCGAAAATAACAAAACAGCGGCACATGACCCGCCGCTTTGTTTAGCTTTTTTCTATTTCATTTTTCCTATTTTTATTTTCCACATTTTTTTTCATTTGGTTTTCTGCTCTCTTTTTTGAGATTTTTAAGCGGCACTAACCTCTTGATGGGGCGGGACGTGACTGGGCAGCTGTGGCAGCTCCAAGCTCGAGTTGATTTAAACGATCCGGCAACATGCAGATGAGTTTTTGATTTTCCATTTTCCAGTCGGCAGATGTGTGTGTGTGTGTTCTGTGTTTCCCGCTATTTGTTTTTACGAGCTGACAAACTGACGGGCGGCGGAAAAGCGGAAAAGATAGTGCCAGGGGGGGTGGGGGGTGCCACGCATAATTTACCATCCAAGGGGGCAAGGGGGCAAGGGGCGGGCCTCCGTCTGGGCCCGTGTTTGTGTTTACATTTCGTCTTAAGCTGCGACAAGATGCCGCCATATATTTGTCACATGGACGCCACTTTTACGGCCCAACGAGGGCGGCCTGCAGAGAGGGGGCGGGGCTGCAAGGACAACAATCGACGAGTGGATATCACCAGGCACTGGCACAACAAAAAGGAGCACAGGGGCACAGGGCGCAGGCCAAGAGAGGACCAAGAGGAGTTGTGTGCAAATAACCTTAAGCCGGAAGCTCGTCAAGTGACTTTGCTGCCTTCCTGCCATTCAGCCAAATAAAAGGAAGTACAACAACAACAAAAAAAAAAAATGCTCAGCCACTACAGCCGCCAGTTACACAGAAAAAAATAAAAGTTATAAAAAAATTCACATAATTTTAGTGAGTTTTTTAAAATATTTTCTGAATAAAAACTATTTAAGTGATACCTGAAATAGAAAACTTTTCTAAAAGGGTTTTTTTACTATTTATAGCTTTAATAATTTTAAATAATTAAAGTGATTTATGACACATAACTATTATATAATAATAATAATAAAAATAATAATAAATAATATCTCTCTGCTTTAAGAGCTCTAAAAACTTCTACTGTCAAGATCAGGTCGTATTTTTTGTTACTTTAAATAAAGTTTATTAATGGTAAAATTTATAATATAAACCATTTTATTTTACCTATTTAAACCCGAAATATTTTATATATATTTTTTCTCAGTGTTATACAACCCGCAAATGCTGCTCCATCATCAACGTATCCAAAGTATTTGCATTTTGTATCACTTAAGCAGCAGCTTTTGCCATTGTTGCCACTGGTCACAGGAGACATTTATAGTCGAGCACACACACTAACACACACACACTAATACACACACACACACACTAATACACACACACACTTGCCCTTGGCTTTTGGCGACTTTTCCCCATTGCGTGTGCCTTATTTGCGACTCAAATGTTAAGTAATGAAATTATTCGTGTGCTCAAGTGTAGGCTCCATTTGACCAAGAAACCAAAGACGTCGAAGCCCCAGTTTCCAACAGAATTTTCCCAAGCATTTTCCCCAGTCCCCCCCATCCCTCCCCCATTCCTGTTTGACAATCAAATTTTGCTTGGCAACAAATTTCGGACAGCGGCGAAGAAGGAGGCGCGTGTAATTGCCAAGACAAACATTGTGTTAAGTGAGCGCCCACACAAACAAGCGGCGCTCATACGCCGCCAAAATTGTGGCCAAAACAGCTGTGCAAGTGTGTGTGTGTGTGTGCCAAGTGTGTGTGTTTTGGCCTATTTGCCTTGGCTTCACTGAGGCCCCAACGACGACTGGCTTTGACTTTTTGGCGGCCAACTTGGCTCTTTGCTAATGTGGAGATGTTGCTTGTTCCTTGAGCTTTATATTGTTTGTCAGGCTTTGCTTTAAAATTTAAATATATTTCTTAAAACTAAATATATTTTTTATGGTTTGAGAACGGTATACAGTTTTAAATCTGTAGCGGAAAAATGTTATTCGTTTTAGAATTGTTCCCAAGGAATTGGCATGCCTTCTGGTGGTGGCTGCGCTGCCTCGCACAGCTCCCAAAAAAATCGAATAATTGGATATAGCCTCTATTATTCAGAGAGGAACATGGTGCCCCCATGGGAAAACCGTTGGAAAACCCATAAGGTCAGCCCCGAAAAAAGCAGACAACCAACATCCGATGACATCCAACATTTTTTCTCGACCTGGGGAATTCCGCCAAAGAGGAGAAGTTGAACCTGTGCCAGACGAGATCTGCCTTCTTTTCCCAAGAAAAAACAATCCAACTTCAGCCAACCCAACAGCAAACCCCAAGCAAAATCCTATTCTTCCTCCAAAAAACCAATTCCATACAAAAATAAGTTCCCTAAGATCAATATGTAAATATGTAACCACCCTGTCGATCGGTAGACCAAATCAGCTCTTAATTAATAAGTTTGCCCTTAGCTTAAAACCAATTCTTATCTTTTTATCAGCTTTATATATAAGATATAGGATAATAGTAATGGTTCGGACTTACCCGCGGTTGGGGACATTTAGTTAACCTTTGTTGCAATACCGCAGACTTGGCCAAGATTCATCGATGATTAAGTCCTTTCCAGTGCAGAGGTTATTATCACATTTATTAACACGCGATTATTAACACTCGACTATTAAAACGCGATTACTACCGGACAATGATTAACACGCGATTACCAACACTGACATGTCACGCGAACGGGTGAAAGCGCGCGGAGATACTGCGGAGGCTGCGGCGAGGCGCCTCTATTTATAGCTGCGGGGGAGTGAGAGAGCGCGAGATAGATCGCTAGAGACTAACATGGAGAGCGAGAGAGACAGACTGTGGCTGCTGTGGCGCGTCGCCCCTGTTAATAGCTGCGAGAGATGGAGCGAGAGCGAGATAGATCGCGAGAGTGAGAGAGAGAGAGAGCGAGGGAAGAGTTAGAGAGGGAGAGAAAGAGAAAGAGACGAATAGAGAAATAGAGCTGGAGGTTGCAGGAGATAGTAAGATATAGACCCATGGCTAGAGAAAGGTAGAAAGTCGGAGAAATATATATATATATATATATATAAATATATATATATATTCCGATGAATCTCAGCTTAAGACTTTATTCTTGGGACAGAAATCTTAATTGTCCAGTTCTTGAGAGATGACGTGTCCCACGCTTGGGATATGACGTGTCCCAATAATTTGAGTGTAAGAGTGCCGCTTCGCCCGCTGCGGTTGCGCGTGGCTGACGTGGATTCTTTGCATTGGTTCTGCGCGGGTTCGCCCGTATTATCTATATCTCCGTATCCTTCTATATATCTAATTATGTCTTACTGTGTGCCCCTTTATTTCACACTATATTCATCTCCCTCTAGCTATATTTGTTTCCCTCAATCTGTCTCCTTATTTGTATCCATCTCCCTCTAACTCCCATGTAAACAATCCACATCCGGCCACGTAGCCACAGCAGCCGGTGCCACTCTCAAATAACATAAACAATTCTTGCAATCTGTGAGCGGCGCTCTCTGAGCAGCACTCTCACTCTCAAAATATTGATACACGTCATCTCCCAAGTGTGCGACCTCGCTCACACCTATGAGCAGAGGCGGCTGGCCGCTGCAGCCTCCGTCTGTCTCTCTCTCTCCCTCTCGATCTGCCGCTCTCTATCCATCTCACACACCTATAAGCAGAGGCGTCTCGCCGCAGCATCCGCACGCGCTTTCACTCGCTTTCCTAACAACTGACTATCTGTGTTAATAATCGTGTTTTAAAAAGTGTGTAAATAATGTGTAAATAAATATGACAATAAATGTGTTAACTGCGTGAAGAGCCTCTGCACTCGAAAGGACTTAATCAATATCGGCCAAGTCGGCGATGTGGCAATGGAAGGTATCTGATTGTCTTCAACTGCGGCTAAGTCTGAACCAATACTATTATCTTATTAACAGCTTTATCCTACTTAAGTTTTCCTTGATTTTTCCTGACATTTTTATAACTAAATATATTCAAACTTCAGTACTTTCCAAGCCTTAAAACTTGACTTTAACTTTGAATGTAAGCTTCACAAAAAAAAGGAAATACCTTTTGCCACATATTTTTGTTGAATTCCCTTCCTTTTCTCAGCTCCCTCTCTCTCCTCATATTTTTCTCTTGACTTCCCTTTAGTTGATGTGCAAATTTCGCCTTGACTTTGATTAGTTTCCCTTCAAAAACTAATTTCCTAATGGCTTCTAATGGTTTTCTAATTGATTTTGATTGACTTGATTGGTTTCTGCTTGCATGTGAGTTTTGTGAGTTTTTAGCAGGCTTATCAAATCGATTTGTGCAATTTATGGTTTTTTGTTAAGAAAACTTTTTTAAGGAAACTCGCAGGAGCAGAGAGCTGGAAACCTTTGTTATGAAAGTAGTTCCACTTCCACTTCTTTTTTTCCCCCAATTCTTTTCATTCTTTAAGTCCTCGTTATTGTTTTCCTTGCTTTCGGTTCGCTCATTATCCTGCCGGTCTCCTTAATTTCCACTCCATCCTTCTTGAATTTCTCCTTTTCCCCCACCACTTTCCCTTCCCCTGCGGCTTCCCCCTTCCATTCCATTTTCCCTTTCGCCTTGTCCCACATTTTTTTTTGGCCATTTTATTTTTGGACATTCTTACTTATTTTAATTTAACCTTCACTTGTGCTGGCAGAGGGAGGCTGGGAGGGGGGGAGGCTGGGCGGGTGGGTGTCCTGGTCAAAGTGTTAAGCCATTGTCGCCATTGTGTTGGCATCTGCTCGTCGCTCTGCCACGCCCCGTGCCCACGCAACTTTTACGCCTCCGCACAATGGAAAAATATGCAAGAAAATACGGGAGGGGGTTGCACTGTAAAAAAATTAAATGGGTCTCAGGTTTCACTGTAAATTAATCTTTTAAAATTACTTCTAGTTTCGTTTTTTTTTAAATGTATCCATCAATTTAGCTTCTGTCACGACTTTCCTCTCAGTGCACGGAGAAAGCCCAGCACAGAATTTCGCAATTAATCACAATTAAAAACGGACCGAAGATCCTTTCTGCTGCCATGTTGTGCCTCAACTCCTGGACACACACAGGAGTATACTCGCCTTGCACCCTTTCGGTGCACCCACGTCATCCGCATTTAATTATGGAAATGTTAATTTGCTTAGCACTTCAGGCCCAGCCGCC
The DNA here is from genome assembly GCA_008042675.1 of Drosophila seguyi. Taxonomy (NCBI): domain Eukaryota; kingdom Metazoa; phylum Arthropoda; class Insecta; order Diptera; family Drosophilidae; genus Drosophila; species Drosophila seguyi. The sequence goes on along the minus strand of VNJU01009962.1, from coordinate 13,275 downwards.
GCCTGTACTTTCACCTCTTTTCCCGGCCATTTTCCCCCCCAGTTTTCCCCCTCCTGTCATCCATTTTCCCGGCGTCACCTGGCCGCAACGCGAGTCAGCGAAAATTTTCATGTTTAGTTTTTTCCACGTATTTTTTTTTTTGTTTTGTGCTGCCATCGCACCATTAATTTTCAATTAACACTGTGCCAGCAGCAGACGCCGTGGACACAGGATCGGGAGGGAGGAGCTGCTCCGTCTGGGTCAGCCTTAGTCCATGGCAAAGTCCTGATCGGGACGCCGCCAGGATAAGTGGATGTGTAAGTGCAAGTGTCAAGCTGCCGGAGACGGCGCGTCAAAACTGATGATACCCTGTAGGGCACGTTTCAGTGCAAGAGGGGTATATGCTCGCGTTAATTTCTCAATAATAATATTAATAAAGACAATTTTCAAATAGAAATGAGACTTTAGACAAAAACCTCAATCTTTTGAAATATTTCAACATTTTAAAGTAAATCCTTTTATATCTTTTTTTTGTTATAAATGTATAAAAATAATTAAAACAGAGTTTTAAATCTATTTAAATGCAATTAAAAATATTAAATACATTTCAAACAACGTTAAAATAAAATATATAATAATATAATAATATAATAATATAATAATATAATAATATAATAATATAATAATATAATAATATAATAATATAATAATATAATAATATAATAATTTAATAATATAATAATATAATAATATCATATAAAATAACTATAAAATATATATTAAATAAAGAAATAATAGAGCAACCATTTTTCTATTAAAAACAAAGAAATCCCCAGGTAACCGCTAGTCTTGCCCGTATTTCCGACCATATTATTTCTTATTTATTGCCTCGTTTGTGCTCTCATTGGCACCCAACTTAACCCTGGTCAAGGTAAACCCAAACCCAAGCCCAATTCCAGCCTGAACCCCCTGCTCCCTGGTCCCTGGTCCCTGGTCCACCTGTAGTTCATTTCATTTAACGCTTGTCCCCCCCACCAACAAAGTACAATCCTTTGTTGTTCCCATTAACTTAAAGTGCCATTGGTCCCGTCTGGGGCTCGGGTCTCTCAGTTCCCAGTTCCCAGCTCTCAGTTCCCAGTTCCCAGTTCCCAGCTCTCAATTCCTGGAGTTCCAGGACTCGTCGCATAAGCAGCATCTGGCCATCTGCGTAGTCTGGGAGCACTTAACTTAAGCGCTCTAATTGTATTAAAAGCGTGTCCTGCCCCGCCTACGGCCCCCAGCTCTATCCCCATTTTGGCAGGACCAAAACCGGAAAAGGACCTCGCCGTTGACGTTGACGCCATGTCTAGTTTGGTGTCGTTTTGGTTTCCTTTCGCCTCGTTCCGGCCTGGCCAGCATCCTCGGTTTTCGGGGCTAATTCGGCTAAGTGATTTCCATGAGTGCGTGTGCCTTATCTGACTTATGGTTTAATTAGGGTCAGGCGAAAGGGGTTTTCCCAGTAACTCTCGCATTCGCCGACACTGCAATTAGTTCCGATTAAGCCAAAAACAAGTGGACAAACTTATTGGTGTCACAGGGAGAAAGGGTAGACAAAGAGGTTTAGGTATATTTTTTTAAGAATAAGAATTCTTTAAAGTATACAAAAAATCTACACAAGTAACTACATAATTTCCCAGACATACTCGTAGCTCAAACTTATAGGGAAACCCCACAAAATGATGGAAACTTATGGCAAATTTTTAGTAGGAATTTTTTCCTCTTTTTTGTTTTTTTTTGTGGCTGTGCTCCATCTTTCCTAGGCTTCACCTTTGGCCCACTTTTGGCCGCGTCAGCTTTACCCCCATTTCGTCCTGGCTGCTGCCTATTTTCCGACCTGCCTCGTCGTTGCCTGCCACATCGCAGACATTCCTCGGCTTTCGCCTGGCTGGAGCCCGGGTAAATGTTAATTAAGCATCATTTACGCATTCAGGCCGCCATAATTTGCAGCGACAATGACACTGACAGCGCCACAATGTTGCGACAACTTTGACAAGCCCTCAGCCAAGACGCAGGCCCAGGACACCGAGGCGAAGCCGTCACAGGACCCTTTCCCATCAGGCATCACTCGGCACGCAGTCAAATTTAATGTAACATAAAAGGTTTTCCATTTCGTTTTCCATCTAAGGAATGGCAGGAAGGGAGGAAGGGAGGTAGGGAGGAGGTAATGGTTCCATCAGGACAACCACAAAATGAGCGGGTAATGCGACAGGACGACGTTGTATGACAGCGTTCAACAACTGTGCTCCAATCAATTAGAAAATTCCGTTTCCCAGGAAGTAAAACCAGCTGAAAATGGCTTCAAGGGGTTGGAAAAATATTAAGGATTTTCTGGAAAAAGATTAAGTTCCAAGGATATTTGATAGATATTGAAGGATTGAAGGAAAATTCCTGCCTTATCGGTTGAATATGTCCTAACAAGTGCGTTTATCCCGCCTCGCCATCAGCTGTGATTCGTCCTTTATGTCCTGCCGACTGGCCACTCCCTTTTGGCCAGTCTTGGCTTTTGTCCGACTGCCCGCTTATCTCCGCCAGACAAAGGACACTCCGGCCGTGGATTAGCTTAGCCAAACGGCTATTTAGCGGCCTCCAGAGAGAGCGCTCCGCCGAATTCTGGCCACAATTCCGGCCGGCGAAATGCGCCCAACAGCTGGCCAACAACAATATCCAACAATGGCCAACTGTGGCAACAAAATAACAGCAACAAACACAAAAAGGAGCAAGGACAGGCGAAGAAAACGAATATAATAATAAAGACAAGCAGCGGCAGCAGCGTGGAATGGAGAAGCACAAAACCGAAATAGCAAATAAAATTGCACAACAAAGATGGAAACGGAGCAGCGAATGGAGGAGACGAAGACAAAGGACGAAGCCGGGGGGGAGTCGTGCGAAAGAATTACGTTAAAAGCCAGGACTAACGATGCCATGGGAAAGAGCAGGACTGGGCCAGGATATACCCTGTTATTGTCATAATAAAATGTATAAAAGTTTGTAGAAAATGTGAGGAAAATATATAAAAAATACCAAGGAAATTTATGTATATTTTAGCTTAAATATAATATATATATATATAATATATATATATTTGTATAAACAAATATTTTAAAGTTTGTAGAAAATATGGGATATTAAAAAAATATAAAAAAATACCAAGGAAATTATTTATATTTTAGCTTAAATATATTCTTTGTATAAAAAAATATATATTTATATTAAAAATATTAAAATATTTAATATTTTGGAAAATATTTCATAGCATCTGGTAAAAATAATCTCTTTATAAATAATTTTTAAATTTCTTTGAAAAATTTGAGTTTCCAGAAAATAATTTATTAATTAAGACAATTATTTGACGCATTTTAAGATTTACAGGGGAAAACGGTTGAATAAGGTCATATAAAAAATTAAGAGTAGTTTTTTTTTGTTTTTATATTTTTTGTATTATAGAAATATTGATATATATATAGATTATAAGACTTACATTTTGTTGTGTTTCACGATATCAAATATTTCTCAAAGACCAAGAGTTGCATATATTCCGGCTTGTGCGAGCTACTTACCTATAAATAAATAAAAAAATAAGTAAAAAATAAGTTAAAAAATACTGCAAAAAAATTTAGGAAATAAATTTTACTGGATTGTTTTTAAATTCTACAAGGGTTTAAATAATTAAAATAGAAATGTTTACAATAGATTAAATTTTTAAAAGTTGTATTTCCCTTTTACAAATTGAATTTGCACATTTTAAGCTTACTTAAATTTATTTTAATCCCATTTTGGCTACCCAGGACCTGCCAGGACCTCCTGAGTACAGGGTATCCCCGTATCCCGATAACGTAAGAGGCCAAGCCAGTCGCGCTCACACATTTCTCACACCAAATGCAAATAAAACGACGCCTCGGAATTGAAATAGAAATAGAAAATTGCCAAACAAAAATGGCAGCATAAACTTTTGCCGTTTCCCCTTCTTCCGTACTTCTGTACTTCATTCGTTCTCCTTTTCGCCGGCACTTTCTCTCAGGATCCTAGCTCCTGGTTGCTTAGTCCCTGCTCCCTGCTTCCTGCTCCCTGCTCCTTGTATCCGGAGGTCGTACCTCTCGAAAAGTGAAAGAGACACAGTGGCACACATACGCAACGGAGAGGGTCCTGTGCTTGTCGACATTTTGGTAATAAATTGAGTTTTATGGCAGTCATATTATTCTTTATTAGTGGGTAAGAATTGTTGCCTTTTGTTGGCTTTTGTTGCCGAAACGATGTCTCAACCGGGGGCCAGCGCCCAGCCACCCGAAAATATCCTTGTGCCTTGTGCCGTGTGCCTTGTGGCACATCCTGGCACCTGGACGACCACGACTGGCGCTTTGTTCAATTCCCCGAGACTTGTGTGAAGTGGCTGCAGAAGGGCTTAATTAATTTGCCAGGATCCTGGCTGTGAGCGCAGCCCTGAGGAATTCCCAAAAGTCCTTGGCCAAAATCAATCAACGACCGGGACGGACGTCCTGTCTTCAAATCTAGGCCAGGACCTCCTCTATTCCCTTCCAAAATCAAAAATTCGCCTCCAAAACTCGTAATTCAGCGTTAAATTAGTCACAACAGGGAAAAGGGGAGTACCGGGAGCGGGTCAAGGGTCAAGGCAAATGGCCAACTGGGATAATCCGTCAATCGCACATCGGATTTTCTTGGATGTCAGTGATTATGGGTGCTGAGTCCTTTTACACTGGGAGAAAGCTTCTTAAATACTGGTATTTTTTAGATTAATTACTCTAATTATTACTCTAATCATTTTTTCTAATTAGAAAAAAGGACTTCATTTGTCCTTATATTTTGTATAATGCTTTAATTTTGTCATAATTTATTTTATTAAAAATCTAACAGTTACCACAATTATTGGTTTATTTTGAAGTTGAACTAATTAATTGTATTTTAAAGTTCTTTTGAATGTGTTATTTCGTATATTTATTTATGTGGTTTATATATTTTATATTTATTTTTAAAAAGGTTATTTAAAAGGTTATTTTAAAAAATTAACTAATTAAGTGTATTTGAATTTTCCTTTGAATGTGTTATTTCGTATATTTATTTATGTGGTTTATATATTTTATATTTATTTTTCAAAATGTTATTTAAAAGAGTTTATTTAGCATGAAATTATTTTAATTATAATTTATTTAATTAATTAATTGAAGCACAATTTATCTTATTAGGCAGCCAAATCAAACTTTTAATTTAATTGGATTATTTTAATTTAATTTAATTTATTTAATTTAAAGTTTATTGTTTAAGTTTACTTTGCTTTGTGTATTTTAGGTACTTTTTCTACTTTAATGATTTTATTATTAAAAATAATGCGTTTAAAATAATATAAAATAATATATAATATATATAATAAAAATATATATAGAAAAACAAAATATTGATTAATTTTTCTTTATTTTCATATTCAAACTGCCCAATATTAATTTTCTTTAGCTAAAATATTAAAATTTTAAACAAAAAAATTTTTATTTCAACATTTTATTACTTTTTCTATGATTTATTTCATTTCCTTAGTTTAAATTTGTATTAATATACTAAAATGTATATTTAAAAGGATAATTTACATTATGAAAGCCTCTCCTATTCAATTAACTCTCATAGCCGATGATCCTTGAGACTCGCCGACTCGCCGACTCTCGACTTGCGGCTCAGCTCCGGAAGCACTCGCCGGTGGAGTCCTCCAGGACCTGCATAATGTTCCGCTTGTGTAATTTATCATTCTCGTCCGCGAATCTGTCTAAAGCCTGAAGGAGGGGGTAGTGGGGGGAGAGTGGGGCAAACCTTTTAGGCCAGCGCTGAGTGCTTCTCCTGGCTCCTTACACCTCACACCCCACTCCTTACTCCTTCGGGAGCCCCGATGATTAATTGCCGGAATGTCCATTTGAGCGGAAAATTCACAAAACATTTTCATCATCAAAGCGAAGCCGAAACAGAAACTGATTTCCAGCTGAGCTTTCCCGGGTAATAATGCAGGAATAATAATATAAATTTTATTAATTGCAAATATAGTTTTATTTGCTTTTCAATAACTAAACATTTCCCGCTTAAACTGCTTTCACTTTAAGCCAGAATTGATTTAAGCAAAATAATTAATAACAATTGAGTTTTCGAGAGCAGCTGGAAAAAAAAAAAGGTAACCGGTGACATATTCGTTTAAATTTCCAAATCATTTTGAAAATTTTCCAAATTTATACACCAAAACTAACAAACTTTCCGGCCATGAATCGGGAGCAGAGTCTGACCGCCGCTTTGAGGCAGTCTGGCCAGGCGGCGGATAAGCTGTCAGCGGATGACCAGCAGCAGCTCGAAGAGGAGCAGCAGCAGGAGCAGCAGCAGCAGCTGCTGGAGGAGGAGGAGCAGCAGGAGGAGGAAGAGTCCTGGCCGGACCTCGTCCAACTGCATCAGCCGCCGGAGCACACGCAGATGCTACTCGCGGAGCGCACCAGCTGCATTGCCGTAAGGACATACCTGCGCCTGTGCCGCCTGCCCTTCACCGAGATGACCAGCCCCCATGCCGAGTTCATGACCCAGGGCGGCCGTCTCACCGGTCTGCCCATGCTCCGGCTGGGCCAGTTCCAGATTCTGGCCGAGTTCGAGCCCATCGTCGACCATGTGCAGGCCACCCGCCCGTCGAGGGCCCTGGGCCGCTGGCTGTCCGAGGAGCAGCGCGAGGACATGCGCTGCATGGTCAACTACGTGGAGACCGTCTTCACGCTGGCCGAGACCCACATGAGCTACGCCGATCCCGTCAACTATCGCCTGTACACGGCACGCCGGAGCGGCGCCGGTCATCCCTGGCTGCTCAGCCTGCTCCGGCGCTTCTACAAGCAGCGCCAGGCCATGCGGCTGCTGCGCGTCTACCAGTGGCGCCACCTGACCGCCGACCAGGTGCTCGACGAGGTCAGCGAGTGCTGCGACGCCCTCCTGGGCCAGCTGGAGGAGCACGAATGCGACGCCGAGGGCTTTATGTACGGCTCGCAGCCCTGCGAGCTGGACGCTTTGGTCTTTGGCCATGTGGCGGGTATCCTCAACACGCCGCTGCCCAACCGGGAGCTGGCCGAGCTGCTGTACACGTATCCGCGTCTGGTGGCCTTTTGCCGGCGCATCGATGCCGGTGTGTATGGGGGGAAGCTCCTAAAGGAGCGGGTGGACTTTGCCAGTGACTCCGAGGAGGAATCCAGCGAATACAACGAGGAGGAGGAGGAGGCAGGGCGGAGTGTGCAGGAGTGAAGCGGAAACAGCAGCCGGAGAAGGGAGGAGGAGCACAGCCAAAATTTAAGGAGGCGGAGGAACAAAGGATTCTTATTGTTTTTTTATTTGGCCAGGGGTTTTCGGGAAGCCAATCAAAAATATGCAAAGCATTTACAATAAAAACCGGTTGAAGGAATGGGAGAACTCCGGGATTGGAAAGGGACCCAGGAGCAGGTCGGGCCAAAGATAAGCCAGAGCACAAGGCCATAAAATACAGCAACAGACCAGGGCCAAGACACTGAAAAAAATGCCTCTTGGTTACCTCAAGAAACTCCCTTGTATTTAAAATGTAATTCTATTTATTTTCAAATTAAATTCCAGATTAAATAAGTAATAAATATGAAAAATTAATTATTATTATTTGAAAATGTTATAGAAAATTCACTATCGTTCATTTTTATTTTTTTGTTCTTTTTATTTACAATCTGTCTTAAAAAAAATCGTTTAATTTGAAACAAAATTTAATATTAAATATTTCCATGCAACAAATACCTCGAAAATGTTAAAGTTTCTGCCAAGGAAAGTATTTAAAGATGCTTTTCTGGCTGCTCCTAAGTTTAACTTCCTTTTACGTTTCATTTTCTGCTACAAGTTAATATGATTACTAAATATATTACAATTCTACCAATAGTGAAATGTTGTTATATATTTCCCAATAAACATTTTTTAAATAAAACCCAACCAAGACAAATATCAACTTCCCTGAATGAGGTTTCATCTTAGTGTAAATAGTGACAAAGGTCCTTCGGCAAAATGCTGGCATTCAATTTAAGTTAGCCTTCGACTTGAAGTTGGACTTGGAGTTGGACCTCAAGGTAGTCTCCCATAAAACGTCAGTTCGATTTTATGACTGCCCCAAAGTCACCAATCCCGGAGAAGGGTCTCCTGCGCCGCTAACCCGGGTGACATGGCCGCATCGTTCGGACAATCAGGGGCCATCATCGGTGTTCCCCCCGTTATCCTGCCTTAGTCCTGTTTTTTTTTTCGCCCCGACTTTTCCCTTTTTGACTGCTTTGCAATCAGAAACTCATCATGGCCTATTGATGATTTTTTCTGCTGTTGTGTGCTTCGTGTTGTTTGTTTTTTTTTTTTGTTCTCTTTTCGCAAAGGATAATGTTCGGCTGGCCTTGATGCTACGCCTGTCTCTGTTCCTGTCCCTGTCGTAATTTATTGGAATTTTCCAAAAGGATTAAGTACGCCAATAAGCGTTGCTCAACGTCAATAAGCGTCCTGTTCCGCACTTGCTCCCTGCTCCCTGTTATCAGCATCAGACGCTGCCGCCGGCCATTTTCCAGCCCTTTCTCTGTCTGTTTCCGCTTCCGCTTCCTGTTTGTGTGTGTGTCTGTGTGCGACTGCCGAAAAAGTAAAGTAAAAGCAGGGAGGGGAAAAAAAAGAAAACACTGATAAATGCTGCGCTTGTCGAACGGCAGCCTGATTTGTTTGGCTTAATATTTCAATTTTTCGGTATTGCTGTCGATATAAGGAGGTATATACAAATCCAGGGAATTGGAAAATAAATGGAAAGCACTTTCTATATAAAGGAAATATATCCTGAGTGGCTACGTCATGTTTCAGAACTCTCTCAAGGTTAATCCTTTAAAGGAAGTGTCCTTGAATACTTCTAAAATATGTTGAATTAATAAAATACTCGTCGCTTATGTCACTCGCTTACTCTGCTTTTTCCACTCGACGACACTCCCAGTTCGTTATTCCACACTCGTTAGTATCTAATCCACACTTGCAACTCTCAATTTCTTACTCGCCACTTTCCACTCGCCACTTTCTACTCGCTATTTTCCACTCGCTACTTTCCACTCGTTACATTCCACTCGCTACTTTCCACTGGTCACAAACCATTCTCCACTTTCTGCTCTCAGCTTCCCACTCGTCACTCTCTAGTCGCAACTATACATTCGTTTTTCCTCACTCCACACTCGCCACTATCCACTCGCCCGCCCCTCCCCCCATTCTCCTCCCCACTCGTCACTCACTCAATTTGTGCTCAAAACTCCGCCGGATAAAGGAGCAGTGACTCGATGAAATCACCTCGCTGTAAACAAAATGACCGTCGTATTTTTTGGAGCCCCAAGTCATCCGAGCTTCATCCGAACTTCCCCATCACGCTGTGCTTTATCACTTTATTCGGAGCTGAGTCGCCCCCGATTATCTATCATCCGGCAAAGGAGTCGCCGTCTTGGTCCTGCTTCCTGAGTCCTTTGTCCTCGTCATCAGGGGGGGAGGGGAGCAGGGAACAAGTCCAAGAACGAGAACGACCTTCAACTCGCTCTCGCCCGAATAGTAACCCTAATGGAAAGTGTATAAAACACAATTTGTTTTCATTTTGTGCTGAGCGACTTTCCCCGACTTTTCCGACTGCCTGCCTGCCCGCCGCCGCCGCCGCCGGCTTTGAGTTTTCAGCGCTTTATCTTGCAGATCCGCCAACACCACGACCACGAGCACGGCCAGCACTCCATCCGAATCCCATCCCGAATTCAGCATTCTGTCAGCTTAACCGCTGCCACTTGCCATTGTTGGCTGTTTATTTTGGTATTTGTTGGTGGCCGGGCGCCTCGGCGCTCTGCGAAAACTTTTGCACATGCCACGCCCAGGCTCGCCCCTCATCCTGTCTGCCTGACTGCCTTAGGGCCACTAAACAACAGATAGACTCTAAGCGGGCCAAGAAGAATACAAAAAAAAAAACAGCACACTGTAGGTGTATATATACATTAAGATGTATACACAGAGATATCTGTAAGTACAGGCGGAAAAATCGGGAAATTCTCTGGAGCATAATGGGAGAGCTATAGGAAGATTGAAAGAATTTCTTTGAAAATATTTCCAAATTGAAGTTGCCCATTTGAGCATATTAATTACTGTATTAAAAGGGATTTTGTGGGAATAAAAGTCACTTAAAATATATTACAAATTTTAAATAGGAGTCAGTTTCCTTGGCATATATCTAAAAGCTTAAATAAAAAGTGTAAATATATTTTTAAACCTAAAAAGGAACAAAAAAGGAAGCTATCTTCGACAAGTCAAAGTTTAAATCAATTTGTTTGGGTTGAAAGAAAATAAAAACTAACTGAAGATAATATAATAAATAATTACATAATAAATAATTACATAATATATAATAATACAATTTGTATAATTATTTGTTATTATTTTAAAGTATTTAAAAATATTTTTATGATCTAACTGAAGATAATATAATAAATAATTACATAATATATAATTATTCAATTTGTATAATTATTTTTTATTATTTTAAAGTATTTTTATATTAAATCCTAATGCCAGGCTAGGGTATTATTACTCTGGTAATAGGTATATACGTTATAGCAGACTTTAAGTGGAAACCAGTTCAGTTTCATACAATTTTGCTTGCATTGAGGTTTCTTTTTAAGATTAACAAGTTTACAATATTTATATATTATTATACATTATATTATATATTATTATATTATATACATTATATTTGATCAAATATACATATATATTATGGTATATATCAGAAATAAGTAAAAAAAACTTTCTAAATTTCGAAATTTTTCACCTACAAAGTGTCTTTAAAGTCTTCAAGTTCAAGCTCTCTCGCTCTTAATATTATATATATATATATTATATATTATTTATAATATTTATATAATATTTAGCAACTTGCTTTTATTTTCCTCCCTGACTTTTTGTTCTCCGTGTATACCATTTATATACGGAAAAGTTCTTACGCCCCAGCTAGGTCTGTGGGCGGCGGCGGAAAAACTTTTGCGTAGCCTACAAATTTTCTTTTTGGACTCCAAATTGGCTGAGGCAGGAAACTTTTACTGGCGGCTACTTTCGCCACTAGTGTCCCGCTGCTGATGCCAGCTTAGATGTCGCAGCAGCCGGGCACAAGTCCTGGACGGGTCCTGGACTGGATCCCGGACCAAGAAACAGTGATTAGGCAATAATTCGGTGGCACGCAAATGGGGCACATATTAACCCGGCCCGAGGAGAGAGATCACGCCCGGGGAAATATTATGGCGTGTCATTGGACAACTCAATATAGCCGGCAGCCGACTCCCTTGGGTTGTTAAGCAAATCACGTAAATTTCTTTAAACGAATTACTTTCAAATTATCGGGAATGTGTGCTGTTTTCTTTTTTTTTTTTTTGAGAGGGAAAACCTGCTCCGGATCCGCTAAGCAGGTGCACGTGTGTGTGTGTGGCAGGGGGAGCTTTCCCCGAGCCATTTGGCAGAGAGTTTTAAATAAATATTATTGCCGGGCTCTTGGTGAATGCCAAATGCGCCTCCTTCACGCCTCCTGTAATTTATATGAAAAGTTTTTCCGGCTTCTCCTTGGCCGTGCGCAGTTCTTTCCGCACTCGTTTTGGGCGTTTGGGTGTGATTTTCCGGTTTTCCGATTATCTGATTTTCCCGATATCCCTCGATATTCCCTCCACACACCTACACCTGGGCCGGGACCACTCGGCGGGGTCAATTTATGCAGCAGCAGCTGCTGAGAGACTACAACAAAAGCGCTCTCGCTGCCAGTTTATAAAGTAGCAACAAATAACTGACCACCCGCCAAAGACACACCCTCCCGCACGTGTCCTGGATAGCATCCTTGGTGGCGGGGGGTTGGAGAATTCCGGCTGGTTAGCTGGCAAAAAAATAAAAAAAGAATAAAAAGCGGAGCAAGCTCGGCGCAAAAAACCCGCTCAAGTGGCAATCATCATGATGCCGCTCTTCGTGATGATGATGATGATCACCACGCCGGGCTGCACTTGGCAATTGTTGCCACCAAAGACCCCCCTCTGCAGCTCCCTGAGACCGTCCTGCCGAGTGCTTAAAAATACATTGCACGTTCAAATTGAAGTGGAATGCAACGAAATGCATATAAAAACATGCCATGAGAAGGGCGGCGCTGAAAAGCAATTTCTCTGCGAAATCCCCGAGGGAAGAATCTCTACAAATCAAGGTAAGAAAGAGAACTGAACTATTATCACATAAGTAATACAAGTATTACAATTAAACTGACCAAACAAGGTTTGGGAATAGCTTCAGAAAGCCAAAGTTACATCGTCAAAATTGTAAAAAAAAAATGGACAAAAAATTAAATATTGAGTTTTGAATGCAGAAAAGTTCCCCTTGAAAACCCATGAAGAAAAAACAAAACCGGACTGAATTCAGTTAAGTTTTAGCCAAGTTATGATCAAAAAACCATAGAGAATTCCAGCCAAAAAGTGTGACCCATTTTTTCAAAAATATGCAAGGGGTTACATCGTCAAAATTGTAAAAAAAATTGACAAAAAATTAGATATTCAGTTTTGAATGCAGAAAAGTTCCCCTTGAAAAACCATGAAGAAAAAACCAAACCAGACTTAAATCAGTTGAGTTTTAGCCAAGTTATGATCAAAAAACCATAGAGAACTCCAGCCAAAAAGTGTGACCCATTTTTTCAAAAATATGCAAGGGGTTACATCGTCAAAATTGTAAAAAAAATTGACAAAAAATTAGATTTTGAGTTTTGAATGCAGAAAAGTTCCCCTTGAAAAACCATGAAGAAAAAACCAAACCAGACTTAAATCAGTTGAGTTTTAGCCAAGTTATGATAAAAAAACCACAGAGAATTCCAGCCAAAAAGTGTGACCCATTTTTTCAAAAATATGCAAGGGGTTACATCGTCAAAATTGTAAAAAAAATTGACAAAAAATTAGATTTTGAGTTTTGAATGCAGAAAAGTTCCCCTTGAAAAACCATGAAGAAAAAAACAAACCAGACTTAAATCAGTTGAGTTTTAGCCAAGTTATGATAAAAAAACCATAGAGAATTCCAGCCAAAAAGTGTGACCCATTTTTTCAAAAATATGCAAGGGGTTACATCGCCAAAATTGTAAAAAAAAATTGACAAAAAATTAGATATTCAGTTTTGAATGCAGAAAAGTTCCCCTTGAAAAACCATGAAGAAAAAACCAAACCAGACTTAAATCAGTTG